>MNCI01011925.1:451968-490855 GCA_015680685.1 Gnetum montanum | reverse complement strand
AGATACTGTGTTCGATCACAGTGGCAACAATCCCAGTCATGGGGGAGACCACCACTAGACTAGAGACACCCTTCATATCATCCGAATCCAAATGCTTATCTTGTTCAACATCCTGTTTCTGCAATTGGGCCAACATACTCTATCTCACCACATTACTATTCTCTACAATACTATCAACCCATGCCTCCAACACAACCACCACCTTGTGTATCTTATACGCCTCCTAACTTTCAACATTCTTATCCTTTCTCTCCTTCTACAGTGCCACCAACTATTCCTAAGGTGCCTGCACCACAACAACAACCCATGAATAGTACTTGTGCTACTACTTCCAATAGCAGTGAAAAGCCTCCTCAACATCAAAAGTGTCCTTTCTTTAAACACGACCGTAAGAAGGGACAACACAATTCTGAGGCCACTGCATCTTCCAAGCCAGCACAAGTCCCACACTGTGGTGCATCCTCATCTTCGAACCCAACGCCTCCTGTAACTTCATCAAGGCCACCAACTAACACTCCAACAACCATATGGCCCAATGAACACAATCATGGAAGACAACAACCTAATCCTTGCATACCATCTAACGGTCCCAAACATCATAGTGGGTCAATTCATTATCCAGGAATTACATCGTATAAATTGCCCCACTATGCTTACTACAATCAAGTGTGTGAACCCCAATGGGGTAGGTATGGACCAATTCCAATACTTCCAACATCCAAGGATCCTCATCCTTCATTTATTAATCCTTGCCATACTCAACCATTTAGTTATGGGAGATATCCCCCATTCTAAATAATAAGAAGGATTAATAACCACTTTTTATTTTTCTTTTGATTTTACAACTTTGTTTTTATCTTTTTATCTGTTTTTGTGTTTTTGCCTTTTTACGTTTTTGTAAGTAATCTCATCTACGAATAAAACACTCATGTGGATCGTTGGTTCAGGTGTGTTTTATGTTATTAAGTCATGAGTGATCAATTATTTGGAATAGTGAGCCCATTACACCCACTCATCCACTCTACAAATAAGAGGTTCTGTTCGAGAGTACAGTGATATTCTTGAAATTCTTAAAAACTTAAAATTAATTTTGTGTTCATTGTACCCAAAATGAAGAAGGATGGACCAAGAGGGAATGATTAGGATGTGACATCAAGGAGACTTGTGGATTCTCTTTGGTGATGTCTGTGGGAGTTATCATGCAACGTGGTTGTATTAAGATCCTTGTAGATCTAACGAAAAATGGGAGTAACAGTAATCAAAAGAGCACTCAGAAATCAAACATTGTTCTAGGCGGTCCCACTGGAAAGACATGCACCCATGCCTGAAGGTTGGTGGCTTCTTTAGATTCAGTATTCAAAAAAAAAAGAGAGAAAAAAAAACAAAAAAACAAAATGCCACAAAACAAAAGTCACACTCCCTTAAACAAAACGCCAAGTGATCGTACGCCTTGTTGTTATGGTACTTTCATAGTAGCTCATCATGGGATGAAACAATGCGATGTCACTATTTAGAGGAATGGACTTGGTCCTGATCTTGGAATGAGGGGTTAATGATATTTTAATCATGCTTTACATGCAAGATTCACTGTGCCCTGGGTCAGTTACCTCATGTCCCAATCTCTACGATCCCTTTCTATAGTTCGTCTCATCTCACTGTTCGTGTAATTGTAGCTCGTGTCCCATGTAGCATAGAATTTTCATCTCATTCTGGTGATATTTACATGTGTGTGTTTTTTGGAGTTAGTGCGGATTATATTTAACCCTCTAGTGCCCACGGACACTTTAAGTGTGGTTACGCAAGGGAATTATAGGTTGGAACCTGCTTTGGGGAGGACCCACTTGTGTAATATTTTGTAATCCTCACTTATGACATAGCTCACACACCATTTCTTACCCTCAGCTTATTTTCATAATATCCTCTCCCTACTATTAACCCTCTAACTTTCAACGTTCCAATGTATCATTACATACCCTTTTTCTTACCACCCAAGGTTTTATTGATAAAATCCACACCATCATCATTAATGGTGCCTCTCAAACTCATAAAATTACCCTAGAACATCTTGATCATAGTCAATGTCCTCACTTTGCAACATTAATTTCAAAAAAATCATTAAAAAAAGTCAGTATTTTCATGTGTCTCACATCACTAGGGACGAGATATCGTGTACACGATGTATCATACGCGATATCGCATCCCCATCTACCTATAAATAGGTACCCCCACCGCAACACTTAGCATCATTTTGTCATTCACACGGGGGGAGTTTTTGAAATTTTTCTCTACGACTTGCTATTGCATGACCCTTGCTTTTCTCACTATATCTCGCTCACTAGTACTCCGATTTTAATTCCGTTTGAACCTATTTGAACTTGGAATGTTCAGCTTAGTCGTGGGGGAGAGACACTTGCTGAAAAGTGCCTAAATTTTTTGAAATTTACCATCACCCAAAGGACATCAATTAGGGTAATTAACCTTAACACTTAGAATAATTGTGCCTAAAAATCATATAACCCGTAGGTATACCAGGAAATTAAACATGGAAACCACCTAAGTCACATGACCCATTATTACAAGATTTTGGGTACTATCACACATGATAACATAAGATCTTTAAGTAAGGTAAGCAGTAAGGTATAACTTAACTCTAAAAACAACCTTACTAACGCTTGGCCCGTGTGATTGCAGATGGCCCCAAAATGTGGACAATAGGAGGGTCCTACCCAAGGTGGAAGCAAACAATCTCAGAGAGGTGGAGGACAAGTTCCTACCGAACAATGTGCAGAGCAGGAGAAAAAATCATTTAGTATCCACCAAGAAGACCCTACTGCTGTACAATCAAGGCCTACCCTCTCTAAAAGTGGTTCCTGGTACTCAGGGGAAACGTACCAATTTTAGCACAATAAAGAAGAAGGCACCACGGTTAAAAATTATGGTGTGACTGTTGATTTCTCTGTTCAAGACATTTCAGAAGTATTAAACCTTCCAAATATAGGGCCAACGGTTTCTTAGAACCAGCTGGACACTTTCACAACCGAGCAACTTAATAAACTGTTGACAGAGAATAAAAGGGTGGTGGAAGAAAAAGAGAAGGCTGACTGGGATGCCTCTATGGCACAAGCGCAAACTTACACATGCACCAAGGCACTCAAGGCCTTACAAGAGGAGAAGCTCTAGGCCATACTTCAATGTCAACAAGCCTCAAAACCTAGAGCACAAGATAAAGGGAAGGCACCAATGGAGGAGCCACCACCACTAGGAACTACATGAGTTCCACATTTTTGTAGTTGTAGCATATTTTGTGTGTTGTGTTTTCTTCCCACACTGCAACATTGTCCCATTTCTTTTTCCATCAATAATCCCATGCCTATCCACTGTGTAATCATTGTAACTCAAGGATGAGTTTTTATTCAGTCATGGGGGTATGATGGGACACGATATTGCATGGGCTACGATATTGCGTAGGCAATATTGCATCCATTGCGATATTGCGTCTTCCCCTGCGATATCATGTACACGATATCACAATCTACCGTAATGTCTATAAATAAGAGGTGGCTCTCCCTTGTTTGACATCAATAGGTTAGACAGTACTGAAACTCTGGTAGTTTGATCCCTCTAGAGATAGAATTATTTTCCAGTGTTTGCCCGTAGTGTTGTGAATCTAATTGTACGGCATCCTTTTTTCGAGTGTGACTTCATTGGACATACACATGACCGGAAATAAAGATCGAGATTACTTCATCATTGCAACATTCACTTTGTTTATTTATTTATTTATTTATTTGTTATTTACTTCTTTCATAGTTAATCTTTCTTACCCTTATCTCCTAGAACACAGAATGAGTACGACTTGATTACGAGCATTTAAGTGTGACTACTTGGTAACCCAGTGGTGTACCTAGCATCTGCTCTTGGTAATCGCAGTGGTAATCATGCAAAAAGTCTGAGATGTGTACGGATGATCAAGGAACGGATGCTCATCGCACTTAGGCTAGATTAGATCTTCTTACCCTTTCCCTCCTAGCTTAACTTAGTTAATATTATTTTCCACTGCCTTCTGGAGTAGTATTAGAATTAGGAACACATCATACACCTCACTCTAGACTAAACCATACATGATAAAGCTAATACTAGTCGAGGTGGAAAGATAGCGAACTACGACCTAAGGATAACTGTCTAGGTGCCACAACTAGTCCGTTTGCGAAGTTTGACTAGATCACACATGAAAACGCTCATATTCATATGGTTGAGTGTAGGGGTACCTTGCCACTCATCATCCATGCATTGCAAGGTTTATCCAAAAAGTTCGTCTTTATTTCTATACACAAACTTGTGCTCAGGTACAATATTTGCTCGAACAAAGATCCATTCACTTTGGGACTCCTACTGCGGGCACATGGAAATTACTCTAACTCTGGAATAGAAAAACTGCAAGAGTTTGGCTAAGGTATAGATCTAGATGGAGAAACAAGGGAGAGCCACCTCTTATTTATAGATTTGGCGATGCACTGCAATATCGCGTACGATACATCGTGTACGCGATATCGCGTCCCATCAACAACAAATGACTATTAAGGCAAGTTCACTACTTAGAGGCTAGTGTACAGAAAGACAGAGTCCACAGAATTCGACTAGATCAAGCATGAACACTTAGTGATTCATATGGTTGACCATAGGGGTACTTCATTGCTCAGCATTAACATCATTTTTAGGGACTCTTTTTGTTTGAAATGTGTGCTATCTAGGCATAGTGAAAATCATTAACATTGGTGAACAAACCCTAAGGTCAAAATCATTCTTAAAATAAATATAATAATTTAAGCACACCAACATTTTATTCTAATTGTAGAATTTCTTCTTCTCATAAGCATGATGATACTAAATCACCAATGCCTCAAGAATGTAAGGTGGTATATACTCATGTAGATGAGTTTGTGCCTGATTTCACCTTCATCCTACATCAATATGAAAAACTACAGTGGCAAGATATGAAGGACAACATTGTAATGCCTCTTAATCAATTTGTGCCTAGGATGCTGCTCCAAATTCTTAGGAGGTTAGGCATCTAAGATCTCCAAGAAGAATTTGTTGTACATGACTATGACTATAGAGATTATCGTCCCATTGAAACACAATGAAAGAGAGTTCGACACTAGGAGAAGCACCATGAGGCTATTAAAAGGAAACAGTTCACCAATCCCTTGTTCCTACTCAACTAGAATAATAATGAGGATCCTCCCTCTAGGATTTTTCAACATGAAGATTCTCCACCCCTTGATATTGGCAATGGAGAATCAAACCTAAAGCTGTACTTCACTATCAACAATCTGGGTTCAGGAAAAAGTCAAAGTTAAAGTAGGGGCTCGAGCAAGCATCAAGATGATAAGAAAGCTGATGAATGTGACTATGACATGCGTAGAGGAGGAGGTAGACACCATGGTGGTCATAGTCCTCCTTCCTCTTTATCCTCTTCGTCTGCTTCTTCTTCTTCCTCTTCTAGTTCTAATGGATGCTGCAGAAAGGACAACCATTATGAAGGTAAATAGCACGATGATAATAATTATCACCAAGCCCACCATGAATGAAAGGGTAGTTGAGGACATCATCAGTGTCATCAAAATAATGATGATGATGAGCCTTTACTAGCAACTCGAAGCATGCTGAATCTTACAAAGGCAATAAAAATTCCAGCCAAGCATGTGAAAAACAGTCGAATCAAACAACTTGACATGAAAAATATCCCTAGATTTGAGGGGAATATAACTTTGATCCACAAATACACCTTCAAGCCTTTCATGATGCATGTACCTTACAAAATATTGAAAATGATTGGTAGAGATTAAAGTTATTTCCTAGGATACTCATCAAGAAAGTAGAAAGTTGGTGTTAGTCCTTAGAGTTGGAATCTATCCACAGGTGGAATACAATGCTAGAGCTATTCAATGATAAATACCAGGTGTACTCCTAAGTGTCTAATCTAAGAAGGCAAATCCAAGGATGGAAGCAAGGAACACATGAACCCTTGGACACCACCATGGGCAGATACTATTCTCTCATACATTGATGCCCTGGCCATGGTTATTCTTAGCAAGAACAACTTTACCACATCATAGATGGACTCAGATCAGAAACGAGAAGAACTCTTGGGCTTTATGCCCAAGGGAGACTATTAAAACTTAGAGACCATTAGATCCAAAGGTTGATAGAGAAGGTAGTAAAAGAAGAAGGATAGCTAAGGAAATAGGAAAGTGCTAAAGAATATAACAAGGATCTTTCCATTAGAAAAAGGAGGTCTAATTTTATGACAATGAGGAGTCACCACTTAATGAGGTGGTGTAGTGATAAACCTTTCCAATCCAAAAATATATGTCCTAAAATTTTGGCCAAGGTAGATAAAATGTGAGATTCGTTGGATGAAAAATTCCAAATTGCTCTAAAGATCATAGAAGAATCAAGAGAGCAGAGTAGTGACTATAACCGCAAGAGGCAAAAAGAAGCTAAACGTGCCTACTAAAACAGTAAGGGCAAAGCTGCTATAGTAGAAGAAGTTGTGGAGACAAAATTAGATGACGATGGTGGGTATGACATCTGCCAATACAAACATTCTAAAAGATGTTGCCCTATCATGTCACACTTTCAAGAGTTTAAGATGTACGCAATGAATCCTATATTGGCAAGAAGGTAAGCACCCAAAAGATTTCCTTATCCTCAAGGCAATCCAAGGTAGTTCCATCAACAATAACAAACTTATTATCCAAGTGAAACTTCACCACAACCATATGAATAACACTAGTAATGGCAACATCCATAGTCATAGGGGATGCCACCACCAAGGCAACAATACCCTTACTAGTAGCCAAATCCATGTAAGTACTATGTTCAACAACTAATTCTCTGCATGACTCTTTTAGTCATGCTTCTTTTTAGCACCACTACTATCCTCTAGAGTATCACAGAACTCATACTTCATCTACTAGAGGGGAAACCTCATTTCCATATCACTCTTCTCATCCTTTAGCACATGCTTCTCTACCCTCAACCCAATTATCTCCTACTCCATCTATGCAGGGCAAAATTCCACTACAACTGCAATAACATAATGCTATTAGGGTTATCAACTTACAACTAGCTTTCCAGCCAAATGGTTTGGAACCAAAATCCCAAAAATAACCATTCGTCTGACCCCAACAGTCCTCCAAATTCCTTATAGACTAATGAGGTTGGCCACCCTGCCTCTCCATCATCCTCTACATCAAATCCTTTCAAGAGCCCTTCAAACTAAATGTTTTCTAAGATCTACACTGTCATGTTAATCCATGTTGTATCTAATTGGATTAAGGCTAGCAACCTTTCCAATAAAAAATCTAACCTTGAAAGTCCTCTCATCTACTTGCAAATTGTTGGACATGAGCCATGCAAGGCTCTTCTTTATTTAGGTTAGAGTCAATCTAATTTTCCATGGTATGTACAAAGCATGGAACTTATTGCCTCTTAAGAAGAGTAATATCTCTCTGGAATTGGTAGACTAGTCAATTATTGTTCTTTGGAACTTGCGGAGGACATTCTGACCATTGTTTGTGGGTGGTCCTATCCTACTGATTTTCTGGTGATTAAGGTTGATAATTATAAGGGAGACTTCCCAATTATTATGAATGGGCAACGAAGATCTCTCCTTGAAAATTTCCAAGGAGAATGAATTTAGAAAGATTGAGAAGAAGAGAGTTCCATGCATCATGTACAGTGATACATGGTGCAATAGTATGCAAAAACTCTAGTCTATCAAGAGCACATCCATCAAACCATGTAAACAGTGTACAGATGAATTTGAAATCTNGTAACCACGAAATAGGAGGGCACCTAGTGGCTAAGAGTTAATCTTGGAAGTAGCACACTTTGCATGGAATTTTCTAGGAGCCTAACACATGCCTCTGTTGAAGGCATGGATAAACTAGAGTAAGTCCATTACCAACTCTCTAATAATGCAAATTATGATATCAACTGGAAAGAGATGAAAATCCCTAAAAATTTTAAATAAGAGCCCTTAGAGTTGAAAACTCTACCTACAGGCATGAAGTATGCATTTTTGAAAAATAGAAAGATAGTAATCATCAATGCTAATCTTGCTCCTAAACAAAAACAAATGTTATTAAGGATGGTCAACAAATGGCCAACAACCTTTGCTTAATCATATCCTAAACTCACAAGGATTGATCCTAGGATATGTTAGCATCATATCTACACTGATTCGGCCATGAAGCCAAAGAGGCAACCATAGTGATGGTTGAATCCAAAATTTAAGTAGATTGTCAAAGAGGAAATTGAAAAACTCCTTAATGTAGGGTTTATCTATTCCATTGCAAATAGTGAGTGGGTTAGTTTACTCATGATTGTGCCAAAGAAAGGTGACAAGTGGTGGATCTGTATCAACTTTTGATAGTTGAATATGGTAACATTTAAAGATCCTTTTTCATTGCCATTTGTGGATCAAGTGTTAGACACTATATCTGGCCATTGCTATTACAGTTTTCTAGATGGTTATAGTAGCTATAGTCAAATCTAGATTGTGCTAGAGGATTAGGCCAAAATGACATTCAAGAGTCCTTGGGGAACTTTTGCATATTGACAAATTCCTTTTGATCTATGTAATGCTCATGCAACATTTCAACACCTAGTCTTGAGCATTTTTAAGCAATAGATTGGTTGCAAGCTGGAAGTCTTCATGAATGACTTCTCCACCTATGGCACTACATTTGAGCAAGCCTTGTACCACCTTGAGCAAGTGCTTAAAAGGTGTGTGGAGACAAATCTCCAACTCAATTAGTAGAAAAGCCATTTGATGGTCTAATAAGGCATTGTACTAGGGCATAGAATTTCTCAAGCAAGGATTGAGGTGGACCCTGAAAGCATAACGGTCATCTAAGGAATAATTCGCCAAACAAAAATCATTAAAGATATTTGGTCATTCCTTGGACACACTAGCTACTACTGGTGATTCATAGAGAATTTCTTTGAGATTACAAAATCATTAGTTGAGCTAACAAAGAAATATGCTCCATTCATCTAGACCAAGGAATGCAAAAATGCATTCTAGAGCCTCAATCAGAAGCTTGTAGAGACTTTAATTCTATAAGCACCTAATTGGTCCAAATTGTTTCATATCATGACAAATGCATCAAATTATGGCTTGGAAGACATGCTTACACAGTTGGATGACAAGAAACATTCATATTACATCCATTGAACAAGTTGAAGCATTATGGGTACATAGCTAAATTACACCACAATAGAGAAAGAACTAATGGTGGTGATGTATGCTCTAGAAAAGTTTAGGCACTGATGAGTGGCAAGGTACCCCTATGCCCAACCATACTAGTCACAAGCTTTCACATGGAATCTAGTCAAATTCTACAAATCTTAAGTTCTTAAGTACATTAGTTCCAAGACATGAAATCTAATCATGACAATCATTGTCTTCTCACCTATATTTGTGGAGCTTAATTGTAAGGTGAAGTATAATTGAGGCACATGATTTTTATTATTTTATATTTTATTTTTCTATGATTAATAACAAGTTGAAACTTAATTTATGAACCACTTTTATTAAATTTATTACTGATCAATAACTAACTATCCTAACATAAGTATCTAATCCCACTTTTTGTGCATGTCTTGAACACGTATAACATTACTGGGTTACCAAACATTAAGTGTTATTGGGATTACCAAGAGTCATACGCATGCTCAAAGTGGTCATACTTATGTGCTCAAGTAACTTCTATTTAATCTAGTTCGCTTACTTTAGCTTAATTACTTTGAAGGATTAAAGGAAATTGCATAACAAATTAAATGCATGAATAAAATATTTAAGCTAGCTAAGGTGCTACAAGGTTTGATCAGAAAGCTCATCTTTATTGCTGCACACACTGTCGTGCTCGAGTATAATAGTGCTTGAATAAATATTTGTACACTCAATGTCTCTTGCTGTAGGCACTTTGGAAAATATTCTAACTTTGGAGAAAAGAAACTACAAGAGCTCTGCTATGCTATGACAAAAACTATATGGAAATCATGTGCCCAAATGCTATATTTATAGGCTGGCACATACCCTATGATATTGAACATCTGACATTGCATCTTGGGGTCCAATATAAAGGATCCAATATTGGATACTCGATATTGAAGCTAGACAAAACATTATTCATCATACCTCCCTGACTAAATAAAAACTTGTCCTTGAGTGAACAAAAGGATAAACAAGTTCCTTACAAAATATTGAGCAAGTATGGAATTACTGACTGACATACAAACTAACTCAAATGGAAGAAAAAATTTCTAAGTGCCTAAGTATACAGATTTACAATCTTCTACAAACTTGGGTGTTCATGACAATAGAATTGAACACCCTAGACAAAACCGACATCCAACTCCTCTAGTAGCTAAAGAGTGAGGCAAAAGATTCAATGATCATGAAGGGTCCTCATTGCATGGTGTTTTTGCTTATCTTTTGGTGAAGACAATTCCACTTCCATTTCATGCTTCCCATTGCAATCACAACAAAATCACGAATTAGTGTGCAATGTGTAACATATAGCTTTTAAGTACCTTATCTCATTGGTGGTTATATTTGGCTAGGTTGTGATTATGATGGATTGATTTCTTTAGTAGTGTTAGCAGGAAAACTAAAGAATAGGGTGAAATGGATAAGAGATCTATTATTAAATTCTGAAAAGTCCAATGCAATAAAATGCTTAAAGAGGGTTTAAGAATTCACAACAATAAAAAGAGGATTTCACTGAAAAACATTGTGAAGATGTGCATAAATGGATGTCATTGATGGGACATGCAAAATGATTTAAGTGTGAGAATGTTTAAGGATAAGAGACTTAATTAACCTAATTAAAAGATATGCAAGTGGATCCTACCCAAAGCAAGCACATGCCCTTAATTACCCTTGCATAACTTCAAACCGAGGAATCTATGAACCCCATAGATGATTAATGGTTACAAAAAGTTAAATACAAAAACCTAGAAGAAACTACCTAAGAGTTTTTACACATCAAACCAAGACATCAAACAAGAACATGAAATCAACAGTGAGGTGAGACATGGAAAGCATAGATGAATGAGATAGTGTGTGTGGAATGGAGTTTCTAATTGTGAATGGGCTTCATGTCTAACCAGTGCTTGTAGCCCATTTATTTTGTCTAACGAGTGTGCTTTGAATTCCCATCATATTTTTTGAATGGGAATCACACCATGTAAAGATTTATTTAACTTCCTATTATTAGTTGACACGAAATGGTAAGAAATCCATAAAAACACACATGCACCCAAGATAGTAGAAAAACACAAAGAGCATCAAGTCCCCTTGAAGTCACACCCTATTCAAACCTTTAAATTCTTTCCAAATTCAAAAACTGCCAAAGTCATAAATTCGTTAAAGCTTTATTAATTAAAAAGGAACCTCACACTTCCATAACAAGGAAAACCATAGAGTTTGTGAATGGGTGGATTTTGTGGGTTCACTGCCTATTTCATGAAAAAGAAATCATGTCCTAGTTATCAATAATCAAATTCAAAGCTAAAATCCAAACACCAATAATCAAATAACCATATAGCACATGCCCACATCAATCAACCCACACTGTACCTAGTTGGTAATAAGGCACATTATTATTAAAGCACAATAAGAAAATCACATTCAAATAAAGGAAAATATACAAGAAAGTGTAAAATATTTAAGATAAAATAAAATGTACTAATGATGTTGTAAAAAAATTGAAAAAATTTAATAACATAAAGACAAAAAGTTATAAGATAAAGAATGTGTAAAACAAAAAGTTGTAAGAATAACAAGGTGTAAGGAAATGTGTAAAAAAAAGATGAAAAAATAAGGAGCTACTTATATAGTTAGCATGAATGACCATCTCCCCCACGACTAAGTTAAAAGGAAGAGTTCTGAAAGATTGAGGATGGTTTTCCATCTGATAAGGCATTTGTTGCATAAGCTTGCTTAGGCACATGGAAAGGTTTGACTTGTTATATGTTAACTAGTTGTTTCTTTTTTAGGCTCTCAAGTTTGTAGATCAACATGACCCTAGAAGGAAAAGTTTTGTAAATGATATAAGGTCTTTCCCACAATATCTGGAACTTAGTTCATTAAGGTATGTGTGTGGGGTTCCAGTACAAGACTTTATCTCCTAGTTGAAATTCAACTTTCCTAATTCTAAGGTCATGACGTTTTTTGTTGAATGCATTGTGCAACTTCTTAGATGACACGANATTCAACTTTCCTAATTCTAAGGTCATGACGTTTTTTGTTGAATGCATTGTGTAACTTCTTAGATGACACGACCACCAATCAATTTTCATCTAGCAAGTTGACATTCATTAATCTTTCTTTTTATGCTCAACTTAAGTCAAGGTTAAGATCACAAGCTATAGAAATTATACAGAGCTTGGATTGAGTAGGAAGTGTTGGTAATTTTTCATACACTAGCTCATAGGGAGAATAGCATATAGGAAGTTTCCATGTTGAGTGGTAGGCCTAGAGGGCATCATTGAGTTTTGTGCTCTAGTTCCTCCTATATTTGCTAACAATTCTTGTTAGGATTTTTGTGATTTCCCTATTGTAACCTCAACTTGACCATTAGCTTGGGGGTGGTAGGATGTTGTTAGTTTATGTTCAACCCCCAAGCTTTGCATAAGCTTTCAAAAGGTAGTGCCTATAAAGTGGATTCCATTATCAGAAATTAATGCACATGGCATACCAAACCTATTTACAAAATTCTATTATACAAACTGAGTAGTAGTAGAAGATGTATGGTCGATGATGGTTGCTACTTTTGCCCATTTTGTACAATGGTCAATAGCAACTATGATGTACACCTTTCTATTCAACATGGGCATGATGGGACTCATGAAATTAATGCCCCATATGTTGAAGGATTCTAGTGGTTGGATCCACTATTGAGGTCCCTTCATTCGAGTAGTCATTCCACCATCTCATTGGCAGCATTCACAAGAGTGGACAAATTGGTCAACATGCCTAAAAATTATTGGCCAATAATACCCTACCATCAAGATTTTAATAGCCATGCATCTCTTAGCATAATGGCCCCCACAAGGACCCTCATGATCATCTCGGAGAATGCATGGTTGATTAACATCAAGGATACAGCAATGAACTAGGTCATTAGTACACAGCTTGTAGAGGTGTCCGTTGATCTCCATGAAGCATTTTACCTAGTGAAGAAACTATTGTTTCTTCTAGTGGTCCAACCCTTGTGGCATCTCTTAGATGAGAAGATAGGTGAGAATGCCATCATACCATTTAGGCTCAGTGGGAAATTGTTCAATTATAGCCTCGACAAAGAGGAGTTCATTACAAAATAGATTAGAAACTAGGCTTTCCTCCTCTTTATTGTTCCATCACAATTGAGACAAGTGGTCAACAACCACATTCTTAGTTTCTTTTCAATCTATGATCATAAGATCTAATTCCAATAAGATCACCAACCACCATATGACATAGGGACTCACCATTGACTTTTTCATGAGGAAGAAAATGGCACTATGATCTATGTGCACAAACACTTTTGATCCAAGCACATAATGCCTAAACTTCTCTATAGCAAACACCACTACCATCAATTCTTTTTTTTTTTTTTGTGGTGGTGTAGTTTAGTTGTGCACCCACAATGCTTTAACTTGCATAGTGGATGTAATATGGATGTTTCTTATTGTCAAAGTGCATAAGCACAGCTCGAAAGGTGTATTTTGATGTATTTTTCATAACATGAAATGGTCTAGACTAGTCAAGTGCTTGTAGAATTGGAGTTTCTACAAGTTTCTCCTTCAGTTGTTGGAATGCTTTTTCACATTCCTTAATCTAGAAAAATGAAGCATCTTTCTTTGTTAGCTCAACCAACAATTTTGCAATCTTAGAAAAACTCTCTATGAATCACCAGTAGTAGCCAATGTGTCCAAGGAATGACTAGACATCTTTTACAGTTTCTGATTGGCAGGTAATTCCTTGGATGACTACTTTATTTTCTCAGGGTTAATCTTAAGTCCTACTTGTGAGATTCTATGCCCTAATACAATATCTTATTGGAGCATGAGATGGCTCTTTTGCCAATTGAGCTACAGATTTGTTTCCACACATCTTTTTTAGTACTTGCTCAAGGTGGTCCAAGGCTTGCTCGAATGTAGCATCATAAGTGGAGAAGTCATCCATAAATACTTCCACTCTACTATTGATTTGCTACTAAAATATGCTTAAGACTAGACCTTGGAATGTAGCAGGAGCATTACATACATCAAAAGGCATTTTGTTATATGCAAAGGTTCCCTAGGGACTTGTGAATGTTGTTTTGGTCTGGTCCTCCAATGTGATCTAGATTTTATTATAGCCACTATAACCATCCAAAAAACTATAATAGTAATGCCCAGATATGGTGTCCAACACCTAATCAATGAATGATGATGGAAAGTAATCCTTGAATGTTGTCATATTCAACAACCGCAAAATCGATGCAAACCTGTCACTTACCACCCTTCTTTGGCACAATCATGAGTGGACTAATCCACTCACTATCTGTAATGAGATAGATATACCTTACCTTGAGGAGTTGTTTAATTTCCTCTTTGATAATCTACTTCAATTTAGGATTCAATTACCTTTGTGGCTACCTCTTTATCTTCATGGCTAGCTCAATGTAGATACAATGCGGGCATTTCCTAGGATCAATCCCTATTAGTTCAAGATATGATCAAGCAAACGTTGTTGACCATCTTTCAACCACATTCATCAACATCTATTTTTGTTCTAGAGAAAGATTTTCATTGATTATTACTAGCTTTCCATTTTTTAAGAATGCATATTCCATGCCAGAAGGTAGAGGTTTTTAACTCAAGGGGCTCTTGTTTAAAATTTTTAAGAATTTCCAACTCTCCCCAATAGGTATCATCATTGGCATTATCAAAGAGTTGGTGATAAACTTTCTCTAGTTCATCCATGCTTGTGACATAAGCACATGTTAGGATCTCAGTAGGTTTCATGCAAAATGTGACTTTTAGAATCAATGGTTAGCCACTAGGTGCCCTCTTATTTTGTGGCTACTATGTACAAACAGCTTTGAATATCTACTTTAGGTGCACACTACCTACATGCGGAAATGGATGCTTGTTTCATGAACCAAAGTTTTTGCATGCAATTGCATCCTGTATCATTATACATTATGCATGAAACTCACTTCTTCTCAATCTTTTCAAATGCATTTTCCTTATATATTTCCAAGGAAAGATCTTTGATGTTCATTCTTGCATCAGTAGTACTTAGCCATGCCCTTCCCACAATGATTGGAAAGTCCCCTTTACAATTCTCAACCTTGATTACTAGGAAATCAATAGGATAAGACCACCCATAGACAGTGGTTACAATGTCTTCCACTAGTTCCAATGAAATAGTAATGGACTATTCTGCCAATTCTAATCAAATATTTCTCTTCTTACAGGGTGGCAAGTTCCAAGAAGTATGCATCTCATGAGAAATCAAATTTACAATAAAACCTAAATAAAGGAGAGCTTTACATGGTTTATTCCCAACAATCTACAAATAAATAAGAGGACTCCTAAGATCAGCTAATTTCCTAGGAAGGCTCCCATCATGGATCCAATTAGATACAACATGAGTGAGCATAACAGTATGGATCCTAGGTAGTATTTGGTTTGAATAGGACTTGAAGGAATTAGATGTAGAGAGAGAAGGAAGAGCAAGGTTGCCAATTGCATGTGTATGTAAGGGCTTAGGTGGATTTTTGGGTTAGAAAAATGATCTTTATAATGTTCTATTATCTGAATCACTTAGTTGATGAACCGGTTGTAGATTAATGACCTTAGTAGCATTACGTTGCTACAATTGGGCCGGAAGTTCATCCTACATAGATGGAGCAAATGATAACTATGTTGAGGATGGAGAAATAGGTGTAGGAATAATATGAGGATAAGGATAAAAGGTGGTGTCCGTCTTTGAATGTGGAGAATGAGTTTGATAATAGTCAAGAGGGTAGTAGTGAGGTTGGAAAGTAGAAACGTGACTGGAAGAATCACGTGAAGATAGGAATTGCTGAATGTAATCCATATGAATTAGGTTGTCTATAAGGGTATTTTTGCCTTAGCAGTGCCAACAACCATGATTATGGTTGCTACCACTATTGGTACTACTCGTATGATTGAGATGGAGTTCCACTTGGATAATTTTGTTGTTGTTGGTAAAACTACCTAGGATTGCCTTGAGGATAATGTAACCTTCTAGATGTTTGCCTTATTGCTAGTCATGGATTCAAAGTGTATACCCTAGACTCTTATAAGTGTGGAATGATGGGGAAACATCCTATAGGATTTTCATATTGGAAAATGTCACACCCATCATCATCATCTAATTTAGACTCTACAACTTCTCCTATTGTAGCAATCTTGCCCTTACCCCTTTGATTGGCACATTTTGCTTCCTTTAGCCTTCTATGATCATGATCACTACCTTGTTCTTTGGACTCTTCAACAATTTTTAGGATAGATTGAAATCTACTATCCATAGAGTAACATAACTAACCTACCTTGGCCAAAATTTTAGAGATGCATTTTTGAATCAATAAGGTCTTCCAATTCACCACCTCATTAAGTGATGATTCTTCCTCACTATTACAAAATTGAACCTCCCTCTTGTGAATGGAAGTTTCACAATTGTATTCTTTTGCACTTTCGTGTTTCTTTAAGTCTCTTTCTTCTTTCACTACCTTCTCAATTAACCGTTAAATCTAATGGGCTCTTAACTCTAACAATCACCCTTGGGCATAGACTCCAAGAGTTCTTCTCATTTTTTATTGAAGCACATCTACAATGTGGTGAAGTTACTCCAGTTGAACATAACCATGGCCGAGACATTTGTGCAATAAGGAATAGTATTAGCCCATGGTAGCATCCAAGGGTTCATGTATTCCTTGTTTCCATCTTTAGATATACCTCCTCAAGTTGGACATCTAGGAGCATGTCTGATATTTTCCATTGAAAAATTCAAGCATTGTAGTCCACCGTCTAATGGATTCTAGTTTTAAGAACCAGTACCAACTTTCTACTTCTTTAATGAGTGTCCTCAAGAACAACTTAAGCTTTTTCCAATCATTTTCTATATTTTGCAAGGCACAAGCATCATGGAAAGCTTGAAGATGGTTCTACGAATCTAAGTTATATCCCCCTTTAAACCTAGGAATATTGTTCATGTCTAGCCTCTTAATCTGACTATCCTTAAGATGCCTTGTAGGAATTCTCACCTCCTTTGCAATGTTTAGCATGCTTCGAGTAATAAGAAAAGGCTCATTAAGGTCATGATTCTGGTGTTTAGGATGCCCTCTACTACCCCTTCGTTCATGGCAACGGATCTCTCTTGAATGCTCACACCCTAGGTCTTGACTTGGTTGATGGTTCCTACAATTATCTTGATCCCATCAGTCACCTCCATCATGATTACACCCCCTCCCACAATTGCATTTAGAGCTAGAACAGAAATAAGATGACAAAAAAGGTGAAGAGGAGGGAGGACTAGCACCATCCTGATTCCTACTATCCCCTCTTTGGTGATCATGACCACAATCATGTTTAGGTTTCTTGTCCCCATCCCTTCCCTAACTCTCCTCCTTGGATCCTCCTTTGTCATTGGATCCATTCTTGCTAAAACTAGAATTATGGATCATGGATTGTAGGTTTTGCTTTTGACCTCCTTCATTAAAGTCAAAGAGAGGAGTTTTGCTGAATGGAAAACTTGTAGAGAAGGATTCTAACCATCTTTTTGGTATAGTAGGTATGGGGAATTATTGAACCACTTCCCCTTTGCAAATTCATAGCGTTGCTTTAGTTGTTGATCTCTTAGATGTTGTGCCTCAATGGGATGATAATCCCTAGTGTCACTATCTTGCATAATGTACTCAACATGAAGTCCTTGGAGACCCAATCGTATAAGAGTTTATTGCAGTAGCATAGGAATGGATCGATCAAGCGACAACACAATGTTGCCCTCTATGTTGCAACACTATAGTAGTTCATCCTAGTGTAGGATGAAGGTAAACTTGGATACATACTCATCAAGATGAGCATATACCACTCTATATTGTTGGGACATCTACTGCTATACTCTGTTAAACTTAGGCAGAGAATCACTCCTGTGAGAAGAAGACATCTTATGTTAGAAAATAAAAAATGAAATGTTTTTATTAAAATTGTTGTAGTTATTTTAATGTATGATATGACTCTAGGGTTTGTTCGAAAAATATTGAACAATTTTCACTAAGTCTTAAATAGCGCACGTAACAACTAAAGGTCCCTAGCAACAACACTAATGATGAGTGACGAGGTACCCCTACGCCCAACCATACGAATCATAAGCGTTAACATGTGATCCAGTCGAATTCCACAAACCTTAAGTACTTAAGTACACTAGTTCCAAGACATGAAATCTAATCATGACAATCATTGTCTTCTCAACTATACTTATGGAGCTTAATTATATGGTTAAGTATAATTAAGGCACATGATTTTTACTATTATATATTCTATTTGTCTATGATTAATAGCAAGTTGAAACTTAATTTATGAACCACTTTAATTAATCTAATTGCTAATCAATAACTAACTATCCTAACATAAGTATCCAATCCCACTTTCTATGCACATCTTGAACATGTATAGTGCTACTGGGCTATCAAATGTTAAGTGTTGTTGGGATTACCAAGATTCATATGCATGCTTGAAGTGGTTGTACTTATGTGCTCAATTAAATTCTATTTAATCTAGTTAGCTTACTTTAGCTTAATTACTTGGAAGCATTAAAGGAAATTGCATAAAATATTAAATGCATGAATAAAATATTTAAGCTAGCCAAGTTTCTACAAGGTTTGATTAGAAAGCTCATCTTTATTGCCACACAAACTGCCATGCTTAAGTACAATAATGCTTGAATAAAGATTTATATACTCAATGACTCTTGCTATGAGCACTTTGGAAAATATTCTAACTTTGAAGAAAAGAAACTACAAGAGCTCTACTATGCTATGACAAAAACTATATGAAACCATGTGCCCAAGCACTATATTTATAGACCGACACATATCCCACGATATTGGATACCCAACATTGCATCTTGAGGCTTGATATCAAGTATTCAATATCGAGGCTCCGATATCAAATACCTGCTATCGAAGCCAAACAAAACACTATTCATCAAGCACTATGTGCTTGGATACAAAGTGTTTATGCACATTGATCATAGTGTCGTTCACTTCCTCATGAACAAACCAACATTGAGCCCCCCATATTATATGGTGGTTGGTGATCTTGCAGAAGTTCAATCTTATAATGGTAGATCTAAAGGGGATTGAGAATGTGATCGTGATCACTTGTCTCAGTTACAATGAGATAACAAAGAGGAGAGCCTGCTCTTTGACCAACTTCCTAATGAACTTCTCTTTACAAGTGCAATAAATGAACAAGTGCCTGATGAACCAAAATGGTATGATGGCATTCTCACTTATCTTATCACTTAAGAGATGTCACAAGATCTGGACTATAGGAAGAAACAACAATTTCTTCATCAAACCAAATGCTTCATGGAAATCAATGGACACCTTTGAAGGTGTGCACTACTAGCCTAGTTTGTTGGTATGTACTTAATACTGATTAACTGTGTGTTCTCATGAGGGTTCTTGTGGGGGCCACTATGTTGGGAGACACATGGTCATTCATATACTAATGATAGGGTATTATTGGCCAACCATCTTCAGGGATGCCCACCAATTTATCTACTCTTATGAATGTTGTCAATGAGATGATGGTATGACCACTTTAATGGAAGGACCTCAATAGTGGATCTACTCACTAAAATCCTTCGACACCTAGGACATCAACGTCATGGGTCCCATCACACCTATGTCAAATGAAAAAGCATATATAATCACCATAGTTGATTATTGCACAAAATGAATAGAAGAAATAGTCATCATTGACTCTACATCATCCACTACTCCACGGTTTGTACAATAAAATGTTGTGAATAGGTTTGGAATTCCACATGCACTGGTTTATGACAACACCATTTTATAGGTGCTACTTTTTGCAAGCTTATGCAACACATGGGGGTTGAACATAAACTAACAACACCCTACCCCCCTCCACCACAAGCTAATGGTCAAGCAGAAGTTACCAAGAGGGAGATCATGAAGATCCTAACAAGAAATATTAGAAAATATAGGAGAGACTAGAGCAAAAAACTCAACAATTCCCTCTGGGCCTACCGCTCAACATGGAAACTCCTTTATAAGCTAGTATATAAAAAATTACTAACTCTACTTATCCAATCCAAGCTCCGTACACTTTCAACAGCCTATGACTTAGATCTTAACTTGAGCTTAGCATAAAAATAGAGATCGATTAACCTAAATGTGCTAGATGAAAAGCAATTGGTAGCCCTATCTTTGAATGAAGTGCACAAGGCATTCAACAAAAAGCACCATGACCTTAGACTTAGGAAAGTTAAATTTCAACCAAGAGATAAGGTCCTCTACTGGAACCCCAAACACGTACCTCAATGAACCAAGTTCCAAACATTGTGGTAAGGGCCTTACATCATTTACGAAAATTTTTCTTTTGAGGCCATGTTAATTTACAAACCTAAGAGTTGGAATAAAAAGTAGTTGGTCAACACGCAACAAGTCAAACCTTTCCATGAACCCATGTAAGCCAGTGGAAGTGGTGCCTCATTAGATGGACAACCTCGCTCAATTTTTCAGATCTCCTCCTTTCAACGTAGTCGTGGGAGAGATGGCCATCCATGCTAGTCTATTGAGTGACTCCTCAATTTTTCATGTTTTTGTTTTACACTTTGTTATTTTTACAACTTTTTATTTTATGCCTTCTTTATCTTACACATTTTTTGTTTTTACTCTATTAATTTTTCCAACTTTTGTTTTACAACATCGTTAGTACGTTTTATCTTTCTTGAATATTTTACAATTTATTGTATATTTTATTCTATTTTGGTGTGATTTCTCATTATTTTTGTTAATAAAGTGCTTTATTACCAATAGGACATAGTGATGTTGTTGCTGGTTTCTAATGATGGTTTGTACTTAACATTTTTGATTGCTAGTATCCAGTTTCTATTTTTGAATTTTGATGACTAATAACTAAGACAGGCTTCTATTTTGATGAAATAGGTAGTGAATCCACATCATCCACATATCCATAAACTCTATGATTCCCCTTGTTTTGAGAATATGAGGCCCCTTTTTTATTAATAAAACTTTAATGAACTTGTGACCTTGGTAGTTTCCAAGCTTGAAAAAGATTTAAAGGTTTGAAAAAGGATATGGTTTCAAGGGGATTTAATATCCTTTCTACCTCTCTACTTGCTTGGGTATATGTGTGTTTTCATAGATTTCTTATCATTTCATGTTGACCAATAACAGGAAGTTCAATAAGTCTTTGCATAGTGTGGTTCCCATCCAAAAAAAAAAGCACACAAAATAAAAATAAAATTAAAAATTAAAAAACATGATGAAAATTTAAAACTCAGCCCTTAAACAAAATAAATAGGCTATAAGCACTAGTTATGGGACTAGAATGACATGTTACCCATGCTTGAAGGTCCCCTCTAACTAAGGCCCTTTCTCACTTCTTACTTCTCTTTTCTTCTCAAATAAGGAATGGTGGTTGTCCATGGAAGCATTTTTGTATCTTTAGGAGATGGATCGGTCCTAGAGTGGTGATGCAAAGTCACTGAAAGGGTTGTATTTGGTTTGGACTAAGGTTGGACTTTATTAGGTCATTTAACCATGATTCTCACAAGGGACTTCATGTGACCATGATTGGAACATCCATTCCATTCTCTCTCTCATCCATCAATTCTCTCCATAACTCACCTCACTATCTATTTTTATGTTTTTGTTTCATGTCTTAATTTGATGTGTTGAAATTCCTAAATAGATTCTTTGAGTTGGTCCTTAACTATTCATTACCATTAATCAACTATGGGGCCCATGAAATCCTTAGTTGAGGATATGCAAGGGCAGAAAGGACATGTGGTGCTATGGGGAGGACCCA
Organism: Gnetum montanum; assembly: GCA_015680685.1. Taxonomy (NCBI): domain Eukaryota; kingdom Viridiplantae; phylum Streptophyta; class Gnetopsida; order Gnetales; family Gnetaceae; genus Gnetum; species Gnetum montanum. The sequence continues at coordinate 468,697 of MNCI01011925.1, read as the reverse complement.
CTTGCATATCTCATGGTTTGGTCAGTTAAGTTTCTTACCCTTAGACATTTCTGCAATCAAAATCTTTCATGTGCCCCATCGTACATCTAATTGTGTGCTCCTTAAGGCATTCTTCTTCAGTGAATCTTGTTTAATACTCATTCCTTAATTTTCCAAATATCAAAATCCTCTTCTAATAATTTCAACATATTCTTGGCTTTCTGGACTTCCATTTGGTCCCAATTTAGTTTAGAAACTCCTTATATTTTTCAAATTTTAACAAGGTTAATGGTGGTCAACACTTGCATCGAATCGGCCTCATCGACTAGGCCTCATTAACATAGCCCAAAAATTTTATAAATACTACCCCAACACTTTGAAATTTTTTATCATTTACTTTAAAACAAGAGGGGATTTTTTCCAATTTTTTAGAGCCCAAAACCTTCCAAAGCCCATAACATTTATACCATTTGTCCAAATCCCATAACTTTCATACCAAAGGTAAGCTCTTAGTCATGGGGACCACAAACCTTAAGGTTTTCGATGAAAATTTTTCAAACTCTGCCAAAGGGTTAATGAATAAAATAACATTAAACCATCAGTTTTTGAGAGTTTAACCCTTTCAACAAACTATGGTAAACCTAAAATTATTTATTAATATTAAAATAATAATAATATAATATAATATTAAAATAATCAACTAGGCCATGATCACAACTTAGCCAAGTGTAACTACCCCAAGAGATAAGGCATTCCCTATGTTTCAAAGTTACACATTAAGTGCTAATCCTTGGTCATGTTGTGATTACAAATGGCACTAAGACCAAAATGCTTGCAAAAAGGAGGACCATCATAACCAAAGGACAAAAAATACAAAACTAGAAGGGACTAGGAAGGATAAGCCCAGGAGCAAGTAATGGAAACTCACACAACGGGACCTCTTCGAGAGGAGCTTGAAGTGGAATCTATTCAACAAATTCTCAAAGAAGAGGTTGTAACTGAACAATCCCAAAGAGGAGAGGCACTAGGGCCCATGCCCAGACTTGAGGTCACATTAACACAAGCCTTCCTAAACATGATCAAGCCTCGTGATGTCCAATGCTTAATTCTTCAAGAACTGAACTTTAGACCATTCTTGGAACATGCTCAACTAGAAGTCAAGACATAATTGCAAAGCTCTCCCATGTGGCTAATCATCACGATTGGTGGGGAGTGGTACATAGAAGAGACATATCTCTTCTAGAATAGAAAAAAGGTAAGAGCCACTATGAGAATCAAAGACATTACTTAGCAGAAGAAATTGTGCAAGCTTTAGCCTACTTAATTTTGGTAGCCATTTGGTAGAAATCTCAATGCAAGTAGACGTTGAGGCCAAAAGGGAGTGGACCTAGTGGTGTTATGGGATTGACTGTAAGGAGTTTAGTGCACACACATCGGTGGAGCATATATAGTTCAAGATAGTAGCCTATCACCTCAATTTAATGGTGAGGCCCAACAAGGTGACAACCTTCTCTGCTTGTGCCTGTGCCACTCTAAAGTCCTTGTTAACCTTTCATAACTAATCTATCTTGAGATAGAGAAGCATTTCAAGGAGAATGAGCATGAAAGGAAACCCCTATCATTTCCATGCCTAATCAAAAAACTCTATAAGAGGGCAGGGATAGTTTGCTATGCCAATGGCATGATCCAACATACTTCCATCACCTCTTGGTTTGAAATGATGAAAGATAAGATCCTTTCCATATCAAAAGATGAGGAGCAGCCACCACCACCTCCACCACCCACTTAGGAAGTAATGTTAGAGGCCTACGTAGCCATTGAGCACCTACGCAAAATTTGAGAGCACCTCTTGCATGAGCGGGAGTAGCAAGTAGGAACAAGTGGTGGGGACCCATCTATGTACAATCTTGCAATGAGTCACCTCAACGAAGTGGCTTGAACAATAAGCCATATGGAGGAAGGTGGGCTAATATTATTAGTCCAAAGAACATAGTTTCTTATGAAGTTAAATCCTAGTACTTGAGAGGTGATAGTGTCTCTCTTACAACAACAATAATTCCCAGAAATCTCTAGGAATGTTGCTACCTTTTTTGTACTCTTAGAAGAGGGCAAAGAGGTAATTGTCTTGGTGATGTAGCACCAAGGGTAAGAGAAAATAGCAAAAGTGGTTGTTGATAGAATCTTTGAAGCATTGAATTCACATGCAGTGCTTATACCAAATGTTTCTACACTTAGAGATGTGTAGACATCTGTAGGAACTGATAGCGAAAGATTGAGTGTAGCCCAACATGAAGAGTTGCTGGACCGACTAGTGGGAACCAGGAAATCGATTCTTGATATCTTTGATTTTCCAAATAATATTACCATAATCCAATTGGAATTTCTTGAAGAAAAGGGTAAGTGCATCATTTTAGAAGGGCAACTTGAAACTACTCAAGCACAAAACCAATGCTTGGTCACAAAAGTTGCCAAATTAAGAGCCCATCTTGTTGATCTCACACTCCTCAACCCTACACTAACAAGAGATGAAGCTTTTCAATAACTTCAAGATAGACTCAAACAAGTTGAGGCAAGGATGTTAATAGCCTCCTTTGACCAATTTGTGGCTGAGGCCAAAACATATTTAGTTTAGAAGGACTTGGTATAGATGCATCAAGAGAATGAAATGTTGACCATAAAAAATCATTGCCTATAAAATGTTGATGTGTAGAAACAACAAATGTAATAATTTATCCATCAATAGCAGGAGCAGTTATCTAGGGTGAACACTAAGCTTAGGAGATTGGCAGCAGAGAATATAAATCTCCATGGAGGAAGTCCGCACCTTATGCTAAAAAACTACGATTGCAATTACCACCTAAAAGAATGAGGCCCTCAAATTTGAGAGAGTGAATGATCATTACAGAGATTAGGTTGGCCTACAAAAAGAAGTAAATGAAAAACACATCTAGATAGCTAAGGTGAAAGTCAATGAGGCCCTCCAACAACTCCAACAAATAAGAGAGGTGTGGCAACCTATCATTGATGGGATAGATGCCTACAACAAACCAAAGATCTACATGAAAGAGTTGGAGATAGAAGAGATGACTGAATAAATGGAGCTTGCCAATCTTTGATACAAAAACTTGGTGATGCTGACTAACAAATGGCTATGGTCAAAGTTAGAAAAGTAGGTGGCTAGCCTGTACTTGTTGTGTAAGGTAGAGTTCAAGCACCATAAGGAGACCAAATAGAAGCTTGAGACTGCAAATGTTGAATTTGAAGTTCTCAAGGCAAGATTCACCAATCAAAGATCAACTGCTAAGAACATGGCCAGAAGAATGAATGACTACCAGGAATTGCAGAATGCAATCAAGGCATTCAACATCGAATGCAAACAATTTGTTACCTACTTTGTCAATGTCAAGGAGCTATTTCCAACAATTTCCTATCCTTGGAATGTGCCCATTCCAACCCACATTAGTAAAGTTGTGTGGACCATGCATGATCTAAGGAGTAAGGAGGAGAAGATGAAAGCATTATTGGATGCTTTTCGTCTTCCACCAGAAGTTGCAGCAGCAGCAGGACAACCACTACATGTGCTTGATGTAGGAGAAGATTCCTCAAAACCTCAAGAACCTCCATCGCCTAAGACCATTTAATCTCCCTCCTTATCTTCATGCTATCAAAGGAATTGTATCTATAATTTTGTCCTGGTGTTCAATTTTGTAGCCTTGAACACCCGAAAATTTTATAATGATTATATATATGTACACTCGAGAACTTAGTGTTTGTTTGTGTGTGTTTATTTTTGTAGTATGTCTATTGTTAGTCAATAATTCCATACCTTTCTAAATTTGTAAAGAACTTAAGGATAAGTTTTCATTTAGTTGTAGGGGTATGATGAATCATGGATTTGCTACATCGACTAGGCCTTATCAACATAGTGTTTATTTTCACCTATAAATACATGCTCACCTACCGTGTTTATGGCATGTCTTGTCATAATTGTAGTAGAGCTCTTGTAGTTTTATCATTTGGAAGTTAGAATATTTTTCTAAGTGCTCATAGCAAGATTCAAGAGTGTATGGATCTTTATTTGAGCACTATTGTACTTGAGCACAATAGTATGTGTGTTAATAAAGATGAGCTTTTTAATGAGCCTTGTAGCACTTGGAAATTAATTATTTGTGCATTTAATTTTTTATGTGATTTCCTTTAATGCTTTAAGTAATTAAATAATTAATTAGGCTAAATGAAGCTAGATTAAGTAGCGATTAATTAAGCACATAAATACGACCACTTTAAACATATGCTTGACACTTGGTAATCCTAGTAATGCTTAATGTTTGATAACCCAGTAGTGCTAAACATGTTCAGGATGTGTACATCAAGTGGAAATGGATGCTTATGTTAATATTAGTTAGGTGTAGTTAGATTAAATTAGCAATTAAATTACTTCATTCCTTTCATCCTTTATTTTAAGCACCCAAAAAATAAAATATAAAAATAATAAAAATTATATGCCTCGATTACACTTAAACATACCTTTGCATATCACAAATGTAATTGGAAAGACAACAAATGACTATTAGGGCAAGTTCACTTCCTAGAGGTTAGTGTATTGGAAGACATAGAATCTATGGAATTCAACTAGATCACACATGAACATTTAGTGATTTAAATGGTTGAGCGTAGGGCTACTTCACCGCTTATCATATAAGGTCTTTATACAAGCATGTCTTGATGCATAAATTTGGGATGCACGAACATTGGGAGAAAAACTTGTTTGAGGAGACTATTGTTTAGAGCACGTCCTATATGGGTATGGAAACCCGGAAATAGTCTCAGCTGGAGAGGGTTATGTAACGTTTTTTTAAAATAGTAGACCAAATTAAAGAAATCAGAATTTAAGTTGAATGACTATCTTGAATTTCAAGACTTAAATAAAATATAGTTACTAATAAATTACAAACTTTCCCTTGGTCTCTAGCTGTTACTGCCGGTCTGTGACTGCCCATGGTGCCCATTGATTGCCTGTTACAGTTGTTGCTACTGACTGCTATTTGTACATACATCACCTGCAACATTATCGTCGTAGAGAGAGAGAGAGGGAAAGTGAGGAGATGGAGACCAAGAGATTGCCCATCACCATTTAGGAAGAGAGAGAAGGCTACTCGTTGTAACCCCTAAAAAAGAAAGAAGGAAATCATCGCCTACTAGTTTCCTTGGTTGGCCCTCAATGAGAGGGAGGTTGGCCCTGATGTTTGCCGCAATCTACCATAACTACAAACACCACCTACCATTATGCCTTGGTCAAGGACTGCTGCAATAAGTGCCACATGCCCATCAATCACACTGTACGCTTGGTCTATTATAGAGAGAAACCACACATCGGGTACCTCGTGCGTGCATGCGCTACATAGTCTATGCTACTGTAGACGCACAGTAGCAAGAGCTGACGTGTTGTTGCACTCATCATGAGTTGCATACTTGTCACTAACATGTCACCATGTGCATCGTTTGTCACACGCTACACGTTACTCCTGTACGAGCGTCCCTACTTTGTTGATGCGCATTGTCTACCGATTGCTGCAACTGACCGCTAGCAACATGAGGAGAGGCTACCACGTTGTCCAAGAATATCGACGTCCCTAGTTTCCTCTCTAGTTGGCCCTAAAATGGGGAGGTTCGCCATAGCTTTCCACATGGCCACTATAGCTAAGGTATCATTGTCTATGCATCAAGCTCTGATAGCCCACCTGTTGCTGTCACTATAACACAATTGAAGAGGGAGAGCCTTTGACATGCATCATGCAAAGACTTGTTGCCACATTTCATCACTATTGTTCAGTGGACCGAGAGGAAAGAGGTTACCTGCCATAGTTGCTTGGGAGGCCTAATCCCTTGTTCCCATTTGGTGGTGGGAGAGGGGGAGGCTGATAATTTTTTGGTTATGGCTTGCTACACCACCCTTATAGCCACTTCCACGTTGGTTTGAATGCTCACTACCGTACTGCCGGTGTAAATGCCACCACGTAACTGCCACCATTATTATGACAATTATTTCCTATATAACACCCACCTTGAATGCCACTAACTCACGATGGTTACATCCTATGTAACACCCGCCTTGAATGCCACTAATGCACGATGGTTATGTAATGTAATTGTTGCATGACTACCACCACTACCATGTTCCACCATGCGTTGCCTGTAATTTTCATGTCTAACAAAAATCTTTTATTATTACTATTTTTTATTTTATGAAATTATATCCCATGGATATAAATTTTATATTTTTAAACAATACACTTGAATAGAAAATCTGCATTTTTTAGCTAGAAAGATTTAAAGTTCAAGGATTGGAATATAAGATTCGCAAGTTGTTGGAAGCTCTCCATGATTTCAAGCTTCAACCAAAGTCTTGGTTCGTAATTGATTGGTTCTTCTTCAGTAACATCTACGATGCAGGAGGTCTTTAACCAATGTAATTACGGTTCAAAATATAAATAGATGAAAAATGGAGTGGGTAAAGATACTGTTGATCATGGCCCTGTGCTTAGCATGGGCGATGTTGGCCTCAATAGCATGTAGTGCTGATCATTCATAAGCTGACTCCTAATTTTGATGTTTAATTTGAATAATATTTTAAATTTTTATGTTTTGTCAAACTGTTTAATCTTCCATTGATTTTTCAAAAAGTTGACAAAGAAATTGTTAATTTGTTGATCCTATGAAGCATATGAAATCTATTTCTACACCATTTAGTTATTATATATGTTCTTTTTGGTTGAAATCAATCTTCTTAGTTGTAAAAAGGAATTGGTATTGCAGGAAGACGGAAAGACTTACATTTAACCAATTACATATTGTAATCTTTCTAATTTTTGGAATTTTTGTCATTGTGAAGGACATTTGTTTAATGTTTGTTATTTTCTCATTAAGAAAAAATATGTCAAGGAAAAGTAAAAACATGTTGAAGGTTAGGGTAGAGTAAAACAATTTGAAGAGATGAATAATCGAAATAATGGTAATGATAAGAATGATCAAATGAAAATAAAGAAACTAGAGAAGGCAAAAGCTTCCATGGATAATTTTACTCTTGCTACATGAAGTATCGATGAGGTTGGATAAATAGTGTGAAAGGAAATTTTTCATTATGTAACAAGCATATTGTGTAGCCAAAGATGAAATATTTTGTTGACCCAGTGAAATTTAGAAGATGCTAAAGAGACCAGATGTAAGGTCAATAGTGATAAACATTGTGTCAACTAAAAGTTAATTTTTCTTTTTCATTTTTAAGAAGCATTTACTTTAAGATTGGTCACCGGAACATTAACTATACACCTCGTGGTATACATGCGGCCAAATTTCGCATGAGGACAAGCTTCCTACTAGGTTGAGCAACCTTTTCGTACATCAATATATGCGTCTTGGGTTAGACCGCATTAGCCATCGGCAGAGAGAGTTTTAGGAAAAGACATCAGCAAACTTTTGCCATAGTATGTAGTTTTGGACCGATGGTTATTTGGTGGTAGCTATCCAAACCAGCAAAAGCACATTAGCAAGCTTCTTAAATCGTTGAGCATGGAGATCTGTACTGGAAACTACGGATACCGAAACAGTGGACTTAACCACCTGAATTGGATTATGGCAGGCATCGTTAAACCGTTTTTTGCCTTCCTTCCAAACTGCCCGGCGTGGTAATTGCCGTCAACAAGCACGTGCCTCTTTCGATCAGTTTCCTGCAATGATGGAGCTACTAAAGTGCCTGTAAATGACACCATCACCACGGTACGATATAACTTTTTGACTATAAACAGCATCTTTAAGGAAAACCTTGTGTGTGAAGTTAGTTATCTTAAGATTTGGAAGACTTTATAGCAGCATCAAATTAAAGTCCTCCTCGATCATCGCAGATTATACAGGATGACACAATAAAAACATCCACCGCACTAATTCAATGTTTTTCATTTATAAACATGATACATCAGTCTGGAAGCTGTATGAAGATTAGTCTGAAAGTGAACCTATTGGCTTCATTCTATATTCCACTGTATGGGTTTAGTTGAACTACAACATCTGTATTTCTCCAATGTAACTACTTTTTCACTTAAGACAAACGTTTTTCTCCATCTGCCCACAAGAAGAATCTGTACCTCATCCTTTAAGGAAAAATGCAAGTTCAAGGAAGGGTGGGCAATGGTGTACTTTGTCATCGATTCTACGCAGTAGGGCCACTCAAAGTTCTTTGCTTATTATCATGAATCACAGCAAAAGTTGAGAAAACAGCAAGCAAGGAAGAGACAGCCGTAGTGGGTGCTCATCATTTATGGCCATTTATGTAGAAGATACCTGCAAGTGGAGCCCTAGCTGGCTGGCCCATTATATTGCCAAGTCTTTTCCTGGTTCTGCAAACTTCCAGGAATGTTTTCATTTACTAAGCAACAGCACAAACATTCATTCATCTACTTATTCTTGGTTGCCTGTCAGGGCTGAAATCTCGAAGTTTCAAGATTTGGATATTTTACTTGTACATATGTGATTTTCCTGCAATTTTGAAACAACAAAACAAATAGTGTAACACAAGCTGACAGGCCATATACAGGGAACTTGACCGCTGTTTTATCTGTTGTCTGTCTGCGTACACATAAGCTGGGATCCAAAATCGTTACCAGTTCCCAAACAATTTTGAGAAATATGGTTTCTCTGGTTATAATATTCTGACCTCTGGTGACAATACAAACCTGGTTCAGAGGGAATGGTTGCAGAATTGCTGCGGCAGTCCCACTAGGAGTTGGAGGAGCCCGTGAAAGCATGAGACAGTCGGTAATAAATACAATCATGTTCCATATTTTTTATTGACCTTTTGACTTTCAGGCGGACACATGTCTTTATCATCGCAAAAAGCAAAGCAGGTATGCTCATGCTTTTTCTATGTTTCCTGATTTCACCAACTCGGGCCCTGGCTTTAAAACCACAACCGGACAGAGACCAAGCAGGCCTTACAAACGGTAAAAGTCAAGTTAAATATAAGGAAAGAATTGAAAAAGGGCAAAAAGTCCTGCAACCATCACTGTAAAGCACCACATGCACTGCTCAGCCGTCCAGAAAACGAAGTGGAAGTAACAGTGCCACGCCAGAAAAGGCACAGCTCCTGCAACAGTTGTTGGGTCTGTTTTTCTTATAGATACTGATCTACCGGATTGCTGGATAAATTAAGCATATGATTTAGTGCATTCGATTTTTTTTTTGTTCTTCGTTTTTACTTTTCATTTTTCTGCAGAAGATTTTGTGGGTTCGATTTATTCCCGTTTATAAGGAAAGCAATGAAAGGTGGAGGAGGAGGAGGAGGAGGCAGACCCAGTTCCTGGCAGTGCAAGGCAAGGTAACCCTGCCAATTCCATGACATGCAGTACAGTCCAGGGCATGAAGGCTGCTGGCAAAAACAAGTGTTTTGCTATGTTGGATTTATGTTCGGTTGTGTGGGGTCTGGGCACGATTGCTACAAGGACCCATCAGCTCATGTGGCCGTATGTGCTATGATTCTTCCTCAGATCACGAATCATGCCGTTTCATTGGCCACTGTGGCAAACATCACCTGCTGCTGCTACTGTTAGCCTTCTTCCTATGAGTTGCAAATTTTCCAATTTCTCAATTTCTAAATCTTTCTCCGTCGAACTTTTTGTTTTTCGTGGGCATCGGATGGCCTTTTTTTGGTGGTTGTGAATTTGCTCCAAAATATTGACTGACATTAAAGGCTCCTCCTCAAAGCCATTCGGCCAAAGCTGCAGAGCAGAGCAGAACAGAGGAGTGCCACTCCGTCTTCGCCATGCCACTGCTCAGAATGCCACTGCTCAGAATCTCATTACTTGTTTAATGGCAGTAGCCAGCAGCAGCTTTCCCTTTGGCATAATGCGGCTGAAGTGGAAAAGCATTATGAGCTCCGTTAATGGGAATCATTAGCGCTGCAGCGAGAATATACAACAGATAACGAGAAACACGGCGCCCACAACATCATCTGGCCTGGATTTGCTTAGCATTGATGGTGTTCCGACCCAAGCCCAATCTGAGAGCTGAAAAAAAGAGAGAGAATCGAGCTGTAGCTTTGCGAATAATCTCAAAGCAGTCGGAGAAAGAATTGTGAATTTTGGATTGAGGTTGTGGGTAGGCAACAGCAGCCATGAATTCTGCAACCAGGTCCCCGAACAATAACCAGGAAGTCAGCAGAACAGAACTTCAGGCAGCCATTGCAAAGGCTGCGGAGCTTCGGGCTCTGCATGCTGCGTTGTTTCAGAACAGTAGTCCGTCTGCAGCAGCAGCAGCAATTCTGAAACCGCAGCCGCCGCCCTCATGCCACTCGCCCACCGGCTCCCGCCATTCTGCCCAGGATTACCCAGTTTTCACCCCTGTAAGTTGGAATCGTTGCTTCCAATTTCATGAAAATTTAATGTTCCGGCTCCTTAAAACCCTGTTTTCGTATTGATTTGTAGCCATAACGTAGAACGTCAGATGCTTTCTGTGAAGTTTTTCTTCTGGGGATTGCTTTTCTAGACCAGGGATTTGTTTTTGTTACTGCTATTGTTTGCCTCTTTTTTTTCTGCTTTTTCATTTCTTGTTCGAATTAGAAATTGCTTCAGGAGCATCATGTAAGTTCAAGGTCGTGCTGCTAGAGCGACGAAACTGTACGTTCAAGGTTGCGTTGCTAGATACCTTACCATGAAACTGTATTGCGCGTGGAATAAGATAGAAATCCCCAGCTCGTAAAAAAAGTCTCTGATACAGTCTATAATTTCTTTTTTCATCTCTTTCATAGATTTAAGCCGTGATCGTTTTTGGTATTCATACCTCTGTGACAAATTTGAGCAGGAATAAATAGTTCTGTAAGTGGGTGCCCAGTGCGGAAATTTGAGAAATCTGTAGAGCTATTCTTGCTTGTACACCTAAATTTCGACAATATATCACTTACAGAGTAGCGACACTAATGTGATTACGCCACGCCCAATTTTCTGTATTGGGCATGGAACAAAATCGAATGCAGAAACAGGAATAAGTGGAATAACTACCCCTCGAATTCGAACTTGTTACCAATCTCGGTAGTTGTTGAGTTCCTTGCAAAATTTTTGCTGATGTGGGTTAACTTACAGACGTACGATGAGGATGTGGTGCCTGCAACATACCACCAGCAGATGGCTGCAGCGGCAGCGGCTGCAGCAGCGGCTGCAGCAGCAGCACATGATCCCAGCAGAAGGAGATCTCTGAATTGGGACGATGGACAGGAATCCGAAGTTGGCACAGAGAAGGGAAGCCCCTTGGTGTGCCTGAGAAAACCACCTGTGTTCAGCAGCAGCAACAGGGGACTCACAAATCATTCCCCCATGAGCGGATACGCCTCTGCACACAAGCTCGGAACTCCCAGGAGCCCGACTGGCTCAGTTTCCTGTGACAGATGCAGGGTTGGTCCCGGATTTGCAGAATCTCAAGACAGCAGTGCAGGAACAACAGCTCACAGAGATAGAGACAGGTCCAATGGTGGTGGCCCATTAAAAAGCTGGTTGCTGTCATTCACAAAGAGGAAGACAACCCCCAAAACTCCGCAGCAGCATCAGCAGCAGCAGTATCAGGCATCTCCCAGCAGGGCTGAATCTGTCTGCATCCACCACAGCATGGATGAATGGGCTGCAGCTGTGGACACCCTCAAGCACAAACTCATTCAGGCCAACGAAAACAGGGACGCCGCAGTGGCCGAGGTTCGAGAGCTCAGATCCTCCATGCATGGATTGGAGAAGAAATTGCGAGAGCTTGAGCTTTACTGCCAGAATCTCAAGCAAGCCCTCAGCGAAACTCTGCAGGTTGAAGATGGTAAAGCCATTTCGGATAAGATCAGCCTCAAGAATCATGAACGGGCGACCCTGTGCACCAAAACTCGGAACAGATTCGGCAAGCAAATTGAATTGCCTGTTAGCCCAGATGCCATGGTGGAGGGATTTCTGCAGATTGTGTCGGAGGCCAGAGTTTCTGTGAAGCAGCTGTGCAGAACTCTGGTGGCCCAGGTACAGGAACTTGATGGCAAGGCCAGTCATGAGAAGCTGAACCAGATTTTGCAGCCGTATAATGTCTGCATTGGATCCAAGGTCTCCCGAGGTGTTATGTACCACCTGGAAGGGCTGCTTAATGAAGTTCTGTACCAGGATTTCGAGAACTGTAATTTCCAGAGGAATGGGACCCAGAACATCCTGAATTTGCAGGAGAGATGCCAGGAGAACTTTTCTTGTTTTGCGTCTCTCAGGAACCTAAGCTGGAGCGAGGTACTGAAGAAAGGGACCCGGTATTACAGCGAGACTTTTGGGAGTTTCTGTGATCAGAAGATGAGCTTGATTGTGGGTATGATCAATTGGACCAGGGCCTGGCCGGAGGCTCTGTTGCAGGCATTCTTCATTGCAGCGAAGTGCATATGGCTGGTTCATCTGCTCGCCTTTTCTTTCAATCCTCCTCTGGCAATTTTCAGAGTTGATCACGGTATCAATTTCGATCCTGCTTACATGGAGGACATTCTCACAGAAAGGCACACCAGACAGACCCCTTCCAAGGTTCGAATAATGGTCATGCCGGGTTTCTACGTCCACGATGATGTTCTAAGATGTAAAGTGCTGTGCAAATACAAAAATGCTTCCTGACTCTTTTCCAAATTCGAGTACTGTGCAAACACAAAAAATGCCTCCTGAACCTTTTCAGAAAATTCTAGTTTCGTTGCTTTCATTCTTTATTTGTTCAAATTTCTGTGTACGTCGTGCAGGGCGAGGCCAATTTTTCCTGTGTTTCCAACGGGGATTCATAAGTGTGGACAGAATTTGAATTGTAATCACAGAATAACTACCAGGAGAGCAATTTATGCATGTTTTGTTCAATTCTAATATAGTTGCCGCGAAAGCTGTTTCTGTAGCCAAATGTGGCTCTGTAACGAAATCGACCTCTGTTTCTGTAGCTTGATTGAACCAAAAAGAGTTATGTATAATTCAAATTTTCGAAGTGGGAGAGATGTCCTTTGTTCAAGAGATATGTGAGAATGCCTTATGGTAATCGATAAGAGTGTTTCATACTTCATATGCGTTCTACAGGCAAATTTAGATGTGGTGCTAGTGTTTCCACCAAAACATGTATTGGCCTTGTACATTTTCTGTGACAACAGCTAACGATATGCTATAGTTTCTGTGTTAAAATACTATATCAATCTCTGTCTAGAACCTCCCCCTAAATTCTCCTTTAGATGCTGCCAAACATCGGAACATTCTCTAAATTCCGGATTCGTTTCCTTCAGTACATCGAAAATTGAAACGCAAACTGAAATTTTTTAGATCAGCTTCAGAAAGCATAAGAACATATTCTAAATTTCGGACCTTTTTTCTTTTCAGTCCATAGAAAAATGAAACTGAAACTGAATGAGTTTCAGAGAAAACACAGCACTCTCTAAATTCTGGACTTTATCCTTTTCAGTATATAGAAAAATGAAACCGAAACTAAAAATTTTTAGGAATTCCTTTAACCAATTTTTGTTTATTTATTTATAACTCAATGCTTTCCAAGTTGATTACCAACTTAGAGTCTTGAAACTGAACTTAACACCTCATTGTCTCTCCACCTAAGCAGCAAACAGCAACTCAATTAAGTGAGATAAATGCCAAAATTACCCGTCTGCCTGCTTTGATATTCCCTTTCAAGATATTAAAGAAAAAAGAAATAATCAATTTCAGTTTTGGCAAATGACTATGAACTTACCCTGCGGACTTGCTTCGTTAACACACAGGTTTTACACTTATAACATGCAATTGAGATAGCTACAGAATCTTTCCAACATGCCCGAAATGCACCAAACAGGGGGGATTATCTCACACTATCGGCTTTCTATTACAATTGAAAAACGTATCTTATCTCTTGAACTGTGTCAAAATGCGCTCTGCATAAAATTAAATTAATCCAAGATCCCTCCTCAATGCACAGGACTTTTCATAGTTTTATTCTTGAGCCCATAAAGAAAAATATTCCCTCTGCAATACCCAAGCAACAGGACAACTATTTCCGACATTTCCAGTGGCAAGGACAGTGGCAGTATCACGCGGATTTGCTGGAATTGGTCTATAAACAAAACTAAACAGTCGCCCGCTTCAGTGGGCATTCTAAAAAACAACTAAAAACCAATTCAGAGATAAATAGGTAAGCGTGCAGCTTGTATAGGGAACCAAGATTTGTGCTCTTCAAAACGACGCGAAGTCTCTGTGAATGGGCACAAAGACCACAAAATTCTCTGCGTTTGTCTTGCCGTCTGGCCAACATTCTTTGCAGGGTTTCGTTTCCCCGTTGTTTTAATTTGATAATTAAGACAACTGAAACGGTGCATTTCTCCGTGTTTATGCTTGTGCCAAATGAGGGTTATATGCAAGGGTCAAATTTGAAGGGCAGCCTATATTTTTCATGTGAAGGGTGAGTTCTAATACACTTTTTCATATTAGGAAAGGGTAGAAATTTTTCTTCTTCCTCAAGGTGTTTATTCTAATTAATATATAATTAACAAAAAATTATTAATTATTTTTTAAATATATGTATCATTAATATAAAGTAGATATCAAGGTTCATGCTCTTGTTTTATCTATTTGTAACTAAAAATTTGACTCTTCTCATGCAAGGTCTCCATAGAAAACACCCTTCTTAGAAGATGAGTAATTTTTATATTAAGCCTTTCATTTGCATGGCACTTTTCAAACTACCATTTTATTGAAGGATAAAAAAGCCTTTGAAGGGCAAGGCACCCTCCAAATTTTATCCCTAGTTATATGTATCAAATATTCTTCCATTTCCTAGTAGGATTGGTTGGTCTATGATGCCGACAACATCTAGATTCTAACATGCTCATATGAGTTAGCTGCAATCTTGAGAATTCTCCTATGGTGGATTTCAAATTACCTCCAATTTCTTTAACTCATACTAAAATTTCTACATCTTCTATTGATGCAGAAAGTTTTATTAATTTCAAGAATACATTAATTCTGAGAATATAGGTACCCCCTAAGATATAGGGTCCAATTAGAACTTTATAGCTTAGCATTGTCTACCCAAATTGAACTTGTGACTTGAAGCTTCCAAATCAAAAGTCTTACCACTAGGCTAACATCTCATTATTGGTGAGCTAAAATTCGAGATGTTTGCTTATATTGATATTAATGCAACTAAGATACCTTTATTTGTTCTTCCTTGTGATATATATGAGTCACTAGTAGCTGATTTTACATCACAATATATGTTCATTCAAATTTTGGGCTACCTTCCTCATACTTGAAGTTTTGCTTCACACTTAAATGATGTAACATAAAAACATCATGTTCAAGTCATTCATGCCAAGTATTATTCTTATTTTTTTTCTACTTAATGAGCTAAACAATGCTTCAATGGTGCAATGTGTCCTAGTCATATACACATAAGCAGACAATGTTGATCATTCATAAGTATATTTCAAATTTTGATGTCGAATTTGCAAAATATTCTAAAGTTTTATATTTTTCTGAGTTATTTAATCTTCCACTAATTTTTCATAAAGCTAAGCGAGATACTATTAATCTTCTTGGTCCCATTACATGTATGACATCTATTTCTACACCATTTAGTTCTCATAAACTTTTTTGTTAAAATTAGTCTTCTTAACTATAAAAAGGAATTGGTATTAAAAACATGCAAGAAGACTTATATCCAACCAATCACATATTATAATCTTCCTAATTTTGGCCATTTTTTTCATCATGAAGGACATTTGTTTAATACTTGTCCTTTTTTGCTCAAGAAAAAAGATGCCAAGTAAAAGAAAAAATGTGTTAAAGTTGAGGATAGGAAAAAACAACATAATGTTGAAGATATGAAAAATCAAGTTACTGTCACTAATAAGAATGATTAAATGACAATGAACAAACTAGAAAAGACAGAAGCTTCTATAAATATTATTTCTAGAGGAAGTATTGATTAGTCTAAACAAATAGCTCGTAAAAAAGCTTTTTCCTCATTTGACAAGAATATTGTTAACCTAAAGATTAAACCTTATAATAAAAAGTGGCATAATGCTAATGGCAAAGAATCTCGATGTAAGGTCAATTGTAATGGACAATTTATGTTTTCATTTTCAATTGGATCTTCCTCTCCTATAAAATTTGGTATTTTACTAATGCTCTTTATTGCTACCTTAATTGTTTTTGCTATTTTAAGTTCAAGCACAAATGTTAAAAGTAATGTAAATATTTTTTGGATAGGAATAATTCTCCCTACTAATAATTAATTTTCCTCTAAATTTTTCAAATCATTATTTCAATTCTAAGTTTGTACACTTGAGTAAGCATCCCTAAAATTGGGAAGTTTTTTACTTTCCATGTTGTTTTTCTTGTTTACTAAATGTTAAATATAATAATGTACTCTAAATTTTTTCTTATTATTAATATTATTTTTGGGGTCTAATAGCTCTCCCCCTGATGAGACGCAATTCGCATAGGCCACGATATCGCATCCCTCGCGATATCGCATCTTCCCTACAATATCGCGTACGCGATATCGCAGTTCACCGCCATATCTATAAATAAGACACGACTCTCCCTTGTTTGGGGATCCTAGTTTTAGAGTAGCGAAGCTCTGGCAGTTTGATCCCTCTAGAGTTAGAGTTTTTTTCTTGTGTCTGCCCGCAGTGTGGTGAATGTAATTGTACGGTGTCTTTATTCGAGTGTGCCGTACTTGGACA
>MNCI01011925.1:430412-444454 GCA_015680685.1 Gnetum montanum | reverse complement strand
CTAGGATCTACGCTTGGTAACCCAGTGGCGTATTTGGGATCTACGCTTGGTAATCCCAGTGGCGTACCTAGGATCTACGGTTGGTAGTCCCAGTGGTAGTCGTGCACGAGGTCCAAGATGTGTACGGTTGATCAAGGAATCGGTTGCTCATCGCACTTAGGCTAGATTAGATTTTCTTACCCTTTTCCTCCTAGCTTAGCTTAATTAATATTATTTTCCACTGCCTTCAGGAGTAGCATAGATTAGGAACACATCATACACCTCATCTGGACTAAACCATACGTGACAAATGCAATACTAGTCCAGGTGGGAAGACAGTGAACTGCAACCTAAGGATAACTATCTAGGTGCCACAACTAGTCCCTCTGCGGAGTTCGACTGGATCGCACGTGCGACGCTCGTTTCGTATGGTTGAGTGTAGGGGTACCTCGCCACTCATCACCCCCTATAAAGCACCTCCATCATTATTAACATTTAAGGTAGCAACAAAAAATTTTAATCAAGCACCAACATTTTTAAACATTTTAATATTTTCATTAACTATTTATTTGTTATTTGAAATAAAATTTTTATTGAGAACCATTACCATCAACGTTCAACAATATCACATAGATGTTTATCTAGCATTAGAAGACAAAGGATTTTAAACAGAGTTGCATAAATGTAAAGGAAAAGATGTTTTAGGTTCAACCTCATATGCTAATGTAATAAAAGATAGTATGTCCTTCTTCAAGGTTCTTCAAAGTCTAATCATCTTAGAAATATTAAAGTGCAACCAAGGATCAACAATTTAAGATCTTAAGCTGTGATAGGGTTTTTTTGAAAATCTCAGTAAGTGTGTTTCTCTAAATTTGGCTTAAAACCAATATGTCCTATATTATTGGTATCAACAATTATTATGATGTGATTAATCAAATTTCAAGCATACCTCTTTTGCATAATCTATATGATTAAAATCTATTCATGGAATGTTAGAGGGCTCACAAGCCCTATTCACTCATATTGTGTACATGTGGTCATTACTGAGATATACCCAAATATTATTTTTCTTCAATAGGTTGATGTCTAAGGTTTTAATCATTAAGTGGTTGGTTCTTGCATAGTACCTCATTTTACATTATTTCACTTAAATCATATTGAAGGAAGAGGAGGTGCTATTATTATGCTTCATCCCAAGTGGAATAACAAGGTAATTGAGATTAATGCAAGTCACTCAAGTAAGTTTGTTTGGATCATCCTTTCTATAAAGGGCCAATAAGTTAGTTTTTGGTCTATTTATGCTCCTAAAGATGCCAAGCTTAGATGTGATCTTTCAAAGACACTTCTTGTCATAATTATATATTTTAATTTTGTTGCTTCCAAAGATGATAAAGTTGAAGGTTAGCCTACCCCTGCTGATGAGTGGCAAGGTACCCATACGCCCAACCATATGAATCACAAAGCATTCACACACGATCTAGTTGAATTCTATGGACTTCTATAGTTTTTGGTGCACTAGTTCTCTAGAAAGTAAACTTTATGTTGAGAATGTGCGTTATCTTCCCAACTACACTTGTGAAGCTCAAGGGTATGGTTTAAGTGTAATTGAGGCACATGATTCTTGTCATTTGATATTTTATGGTTTTGGTACTTAAATAGAGATATGAAGTGATTTAATAACTAATTTAACTTAAGTAATTAACTATTCTCTAACTAGTCCTAACATAAGCATCCAGTTCCACTTTCCGTACATGTCCTGAACCCACGTATTCATTGTTGGGTTACCAAATGCTATGCTATTGGGCACAACAAGCAATAATGCTGCTGAGATTACCAAGTGAATACGTGTTTACACTTGAAGCGGTCGTACTTATGTATTTAATTTATTTAGGTTAAAAAATTAACTAATCACTTAAATTCTAATTTATCTTAATTAATTACATATTTAATAAAAGTAATGAATGCATAAATAAATCATTAATCTATCCTAAGTGCTGCAAGGTTTGATTAAAAGGCTCATCTTTATTGTCGTACACACCAATGTGGTTTAGGTACAACAGTGCTCGAATAAAGATCTGTACACTTTTTGACTCCTACTATGGCCACTCAAAAAAATATTCTAACTTTCAAATGGACAAATTACAAGAGCTCTGCTACTACTATGACTTCTACGTCCATAAACATGACTATGAGCTCATATTTATAGTTTTTACTATAGGACTGCGTTGACAGGGCCTCATAGACATAGCAAATGCTATGTTAAAATGTCCCCATCAACGAGGCAACACCACGTAAATGGGGCCCTATCAATGGGGGCCCCATCAATAAGGGCTTATTGACAAGGCCATGTCAATGGGGGCCTATCGACACAACACTTTGATGCTCATCATACCCCCACGACTCAGTGAAAACTTGTTCTCAAGTTCTTTTACAAAATTGGGAGGTATGAGATTATTGATTAACTCTTGACATAACAAATTGACATAAGAAAACTGAGTGCTTGAGTATACAAATCAACAAATTACAGAAATTGTGGTGTTCATGACACAAAATTGAATACCATGACATGACTACACAAAAATTAGACAACACATCCTCTAATGGTGTGAAGACAATGGAGAAGATCAGATAGTCCCAGGCGGTGGAGGCTCCTAAGGTTTTGAAGGACCTTTGTCGGCTTCAAGCATGTGTGATGGTTAAGGTGACTGTGGCTATCTTGCTATAGCTGCAACCTCTAGTGGAAGGCGAAAGGCATCTAGTAATGCCTTCATCTTCTCTTCCTTACTTTGGGGATTATTCACAGTCAACATGACATCATCAATGCGGGTTGAAATGGAGATATCCCATAGATAGGGCATTACCAGGAACATCTCCTTTACGTTGATAAACCAAGCAACAAACTATTCACGTTTGACATCAAATGGCTTGATTGTGTTTTGTAGCTCATAGTAGGCATTCATTCTCTTGGCCAAGTTCTCGATAATTGATCGTTGATCAGTGAATCGTGCCTTGAGAACTTTGAGTTCAGCACTGCAAGCTTTTGCTTAGTCTCTTTTTGATGCTTAAACTTGGCCTTGTATAATAAGTACGAGATGGTCATCTATTTCTCCAATTCTAACAATGGTTTTCCAACAGTTAACATGCCTAGATTCACATACCAGAGATTGACGAGCTCCATGTATTCTGTCATCTCCTTAATTTCTAACTCCTTCATGCAGATTTTCATCTTGTTGTAGGCATCTATCCCATCAACGATGGACTACCAAACTTCTCTTCCTTGCTGGAGTTGCTAGAGGGCTTCATTCAATTTTTCCTTCACCAATTGGATGTGTTTTTCATTTACTTATTTTTGTAGACTGACTTTCTCTCTATAATGATCTTTGACTCTCTCAAATTTGAGAGCCTTCAATTCCCATGTGACTACCTCGATTGCAATTTTCTAGCAAAGAGCATAGACCTCCTCCATGGAGAGGTTTCTATTTTCTACTAATAATCTCCTCAGTTCTATGTTTGCTTTGGCTAGTTGCTCCAGCTGTTGATGGATGAAATTAGTTAATTATTGTTTGTGCTCATCAACATTTCACAAGCGATGGTCCACTATAGTCAATTGTACATTATCTTGGCAAGTTTGATCCAAGGCCTTCTAAATTTTATGTTATGTGGCCTCTACTAAGAATTGGTAGAACATCACCATCTCCATTGCACCCTCAACCCTTTTCAGTCTGGTGTTGAGCTATTCAATAACTCCATCTCTTATCAATGCTAGGTTGAGAAATGTAGGGTTCGTAATCTGTGCTTTTAATTCAACAACTTCAGTAGCCAAGCATTCGTTTAGCTCCCTGGTTTTTTTGAGTTACCCCTCCAAGATGATATTCTTGCCCATTTCCTCTAGCAACTCCAACTGGGTTACAGTAATATTGTTCGAATGGTCAAAGACATCCAAAAGTGATTTCTTGGTTCCCACCAATCGATCCAGCAACTCTTCATGTTGTGTTGCATTTATTCTACTGCTTGTGGTTCCTATGGACATCTACACATCTTTGAGTGCAATGATATCTAGTGTAGATGCTGTAGGTGTGTTCAGTGTTTTAGCAATATGATTAGCAACCACCTCTGCTATTATCTTCTACCCTTGGTGTTGCATCACTAATACTATTGCCCCCTCACCTTTCTCCAAGTGCACCGAGAAGGTTGTGACATTCCCAGAGACTTCTAGGAGTGACTGTTGTTCTATGAGAGATATCGTGATCTCTCTGGCACTAAGATTCAACCTTGTGGGCAACTATGTTCTTTGGGTTGAGAAAATAGATCCACCTCCACTCATCAAGCTGATTGTTCAAGCCACCTCACTTAGGTAACTCATTACCAATCCATACATGGATGGGTCCCTACCACTTGTGCCTACTCATTTCTCTTGTTCACTTTGGAGCCATTCTCGGTATTCATGCAACTATTGGGTAGTTACAGCGATGTCTGGCAGGATTGTTTGAGTGGCAAGTGAAGGTGGTGGTTGCTGCTCCTCTTCTTAGATAGTTGTTGCAAGTGTCTTGTCTTTCATCATTTTCACTCAATTGGTGATCAGAACATGCCTAAAAACATCATTGATGTAACAAACTATTCCTCCCCTCTAATAGGGTTTCCTAATGAGGCATGGAAATGGGATTTCCTTCCTTCCACGTTTATTTTCTTCATCTCTAGATAGATTAGTTGTGGAAGGCTAATAGGAAATCTCCCACTCAGAGTAATGCATGTTGGGGCAAAGAAGGTAGTGATTTCACTTAGCCTCACCATGGGATTGAGGTGAAAGGCTACAATCTTGTAGTGGATCCTTTTTGCTGGTGTGAGCACACCAAACTCCTTGTGGTTGACCCCATAGCATTATCGCATCCATATTTTCTGGATGTTAGGATCTACCTGCATTGGGATCTCAACAAGACTTGCCCCTATTTTAATAATCCAAGCACTTATGTAATGGCTTTCATCAAGTAGGACACTAAGATGTCCTTGATTTTGACCATTGAATTGAGCTGCATGTTGTTCTAGAATAGGAATGTCTCTTCCATGTACCACTCCCTAGTGAAAGTGATGATTGGCCACATGGGAGAGGCCTTTAGTTGGTCTTGCACTTCTTTTGGTGCTTGCTCTAGGAAAGGACCAAAGTTTAACTCCCAGAGCACTATTTTCTAAACCTCTCACGATCTAATCTAATTCAGGCAAGCTTTTGTAAAGGTCACCTCGAGATGTGCTTGTGGTGCTGGTGCATCATCCTGATGGAAATGTTTTTTTGTCACTGATGGTTCTAGAATTTGTTGAATAGATACCACCTCTACCTCTTTCATAAGAGGACCTATGGCATGGGTTGTAAGTGGTTCTTCTTAGGCCTATTCTTGGCCCCTTCCCATTCTAGGCCATTTCTCCCTTGTTTGAGAGTGGTCCTGCTTCTTGCATGTGCTTTCATTTTGGTGCCATTTTCGATCACAACACATCTATGGATTAGTAGATATAATGTGGAACTTTAAATTTTTGAATGCCTTCTCTTGTTAGTTAGTTACACTTTGGCTAAGGTTGGACCATGATAGATTGATTATTTTATTAATTATTTA
This sequence comes from Gnetum montanum, assembly GCA_015680685.1. Lineage (NCBI taxonomy): Eukaryota > Viridiplantae > Streptophyta > Gnetopsida > Gnetales > Gnetaceae > Gnetum > Gnetum montanum. Next base: position 438,872 of record MNCI01011925.1, on the reverse strand, counting down.
TTGTAAATGTCATTGGAGCTTGTTGGAAAGGTTTAACTCTTGTGATTTAGTGTTTAATAGTTGATCTCTTAGTTAAACCTTTGTGGGGGTTAGAAAAAATGGCAAAAAAATTTCTATAAAAAATGACACATTTGTGGCCCCCATGATGAAGAGCTTACCTCTAGTAGCTATAAGGTCAAAGGACAAAGTAATTTGAATAAATGGTTAGAAAGTTATGGGCTCTGAAAAACTCCCTTGGCATTTGTGAGAAAATGTAAAAATTTCCAAGTGGGTTTCCACATATATAAAGAATTTTTTCCTATGTTAATGGGACCTTGTATATGGAGCTCATTAGGAAAATTTGAAAGTTGAATATCCTAAAAAATACAAAAAAAAAAAATCAATGAATTCAGGGTCCATGGAGTCTTAGAAAAGCCAATAATGTGAGGGAATCATTGAAGAGGGTCTTTGAATGCTCAAAAATTGAGAAATTTAATGGAGAACATGTTTATGAACAAAATATGTAAAGGAGCATATGGTGTGATGTAGAAGATGGGTGTATGAAAGATTCTTATTGCAAGAATGTCCAAGGATAAGGTACTTAACGAACCCAACTAAGAGATATGCAAGTGGGTCCTCCCCATAGCAGGCACATGCCTTGTTTGCCCTAACGTAACCTCAATCTAAGGAGTCTGTGGACCCCATAGGTGACTAATGGTCAATGAAAGTTAAGTACCAAAACCTAGAAGATTCTACTTAAGCAAACCGAATCAAGAACATGGACACTGACAGTGAGGTGAATTACGATTAGCATAGATGGATGATTGAGAAGGTGAAATGGAATTCCAAATTGAGGTCATAAGAAGTTCCTTCTGGAGTTTTTTTTTAAATGACCTAAGAAGATCCATCTGTAGTCCAAACTAGAATTAACCTTATTCAATGACTTCACATTACCACTCTAAGATTGATCCACCTCCTCAAGACACAAAAGTGCACCCATAGAACAACCACCATTCCATAAAGAGATGAAAAGAGAAGTAGGAAGTTAGATAGGGCCTTAGTTAGAGGGGACCTTTAGGCATAGGTAACATGTCTTTATAGTCCCATAATCAGTTCTTGTAGTCCATTTATTTGTCTAAGGGATGTGCTTTGAATTCCCATCATGTTTTTTTAGATGGGAACCACACCATGCAAAGACTTTATTTGACTTCCTATCATTGGACAACATGGAATGGTAAGAAATCTATAAAAACACTCAAGCAGCCAAGCAAGTAGAAGAGTACAAAGAATATTGAGTCCCCTTGAAGTTACACCCTGTACAAACCTTTGAATTCTTCTTGATTCTAGAAACTACCAAGGTCAAAAATTTATAAAAGGTTTATTTAATGAAAGGGATCTCAAACTTCCAAAAGAAGGAAAACCATAGATTTTGTGAATTGGTGGATGACATGGACTCACTACTTGTTCCATGAAAAAGAAACCATGACTTAGCCATCGATACAAAAATAGAAACTAGACGTTAGCAAATAAAACGTAAAGCATAAACCACGATTAGTAACAGCTACAACACCACTATGTCCTATTGGCACAAAGAATATTTATTAGCAAAAACTTGAAAATTAGATTCAAACAAAACAAGGTAAAATATATAAGAAAGTATGAAATATTCAAGAAAGATTCAAACATACTAACGATGGTTGATGAGTGGCGAGATACCCCTACACTCAACCATATGAATACAAGCGTAACACGCGCGATCTGATCGAACTCCGCAGACTAAGTGCCTACACACCTCATGCAACACTTAAGGTTAATTATTCGTTGTCTTCCCAGACTTACTTGTATTTGTTATGGTGTATGGTTAAGTAAGTCTGAGGTATATGATTTTTATATCTTTTTCAGTTTTATCTCCTATGCTAGTGAGGTGAAGGTTTGAAGAGACTAATTACTAACTCTAACTAATGAACTAAGTCTAAATTAACCTAGCGTCAGCATCCGTTCCCACTTACTGTTCACACCCTGAACCAATGCAATCATGGTTACCAAATGCTATTCATTGCTGGGATCACCACGCATAACGCACGTGCTTGAAGCGGTTGTACTGAGGCACTTAACTAGGAGAGAAGGGTTGAGAAAGATTTAATAACTAATAAAGCATGTAAATAATGAATAATAAATAACAATAAATAAAATCCTAATTAGCCTATTCCATGCACTGCAAGGTTTATCCAAGAAGCTCGTCTTTATTGCCGTACACAAACTTGTGTTCAGGTACAATGTTTGCTTGAATAAAGATCCGTTCACTTTAGGACTCCTACTGCGGGCACATAGAAAATATTCTATCTCTAGAGTGATCAATCTGCCAGAGTTTCCCTACTGTTCAGCCTAGGATGATGAAACAAGGGAGAGCCACCTCTTATTTATAAATATGATGGTGCACTGCGATATCGCGTACGCAATATCACGGGGGACGATGTGATATCACGTACATGATATCACGAGGGATGCGATATCGTGGCCCATGCGATATCGCATCCCATCAATGGTGTAAAACAAAAAAAGGTGTAAAATAAGAAGAAGTTTTAAAATCAAAAAGTTGTAAAATAAATAACTTGCAAAATCAAAAATCTGAAGAACAAAAAATAGAAAAACTAAGAAGCCATATGGATTATTAACATGGATGGCCATCTCCCCCATGACTAAGTTGGAATGAGTAGATCTAAAAAATTGAGCATGGTTGTCCATCCATTAAGGTATTTTTTGCATTGTCTTGCTTGAACTTGTGAAAAGGCTTTACTTGTTGGATGTTGACCAACTACTTTTTATTTGAACTTCTAGGTTTGTATATGGTCATGGTCCCAGAAGAAAAGGTTTCATCAATTATATAAGGTCCCTCCCACAATGTTTAGAATTTTGTTTTTTGGGGTACATGTGTGGGGTTTCAATAAAGAACCTTATCTCCTAGTTGAAATTTTACTTTTCATATTTTAATGTCATCTTATTATTTGTTGTATGCCTTGTGCACTTCATTCGAAGATAGGACCACTAATCAATTTTTGTGTAGCACATTGAGGTTGATCGATCTTTCTTTTTGTGCTAGACTTAGGTCTAGACTTAGATCATAGGCTGTTGAGAGTGTATAGAGCTCAGATTGAATTAGGAATGTTGAAATTTTTTTATACACTAGCTCGTAGGGAGAGTAGCCAATAGGGAGTTTCCATGTTAAGGGATAGGTCAAAAGGACATCGTTGAGCTTTGTGCTCTAGTCTCTCCTATATGTGCTTATGGTCCTTGTTAAGATCTTTGTGATCTCTCTATTAGTTACCCCTACTTGATCATTGGCTTGGGGGTGATAGGGTGTTGTTGATTTATGTTCAACCCCTAAGCGTTGCATGAGTTTTCGAAAAGTGGCACTTGTAAAATGAGTTCCATTGTCAAAAATTAGTGCACGTGGCATCCTAAACTTGTTTACAACATTTTGTTATATAAATCTAGTAGGAGTGAATGATATATAGTTGGTGACGACTACTACTTCTGACCATTTGGTGTAGTAGCTGACTACTATGATGATATATGTCTTTCCATTGGACATGGGTGTGATGGGACCCATGAAGCCTTTGCCCCATATGTCAAAGGGATTTAGTGGTTAAATCCACTATTGAGGATCCTCCATTCAAGCAGTCATCCCACCATCTTGTTGACAACACTCATAGGATCAGAGAAGCTAGTGGACATCCTTAAGGATTGTAGGTCAACAGTATTCTGCCATCAGGATTTTTATGATCATGCATCTCCCTGCATAATGGCCTCCTCAAGGGCATTTGTAAGGATCCTAGAGAACACATAGTTGATTTGCATTAGGGACACACTAATGAACCAAGCCATCATCACATACCTTGTAAATTTGTCTATTGATTTTGATGAAGTACTTTACCTGATGAAGAAATTGTTGTTTCTTCCTAAAGTCTAGATCTGTGGTATCTCCTAAGTGATAAGGTAAGTGAGGATGTCATTGTACCATTTTTTTTCTATGGGCACTTGGTCATTTATTGCTTCTATAAAGAGGAGTTCATCTAAAAATTGATCAAAGAGTAGGCTCTCCTCCTCTTTATTATCCCATCTTAACTAAGAGAGATGGTCAGCAATCACATTTTCAATCTCCTTTCAATCTACCATTGTGAGATCGAATTTTTGTAACATCATGAGCCACCATATAATATGAGGCTTACCATTAGCTTATTCATTTGGAAGTGGATGGCACTATGATCTGTGTGCATAAACACCTTATAACCAAGCACATAGTGCTTGAAATTTTCAAGAGCATACACCACTACCATTAGTTCTTTCTTAGTTATAGTGTAATTCAACTATGCATCCATAATGCTTTGACTTACAGAGTGAATGTAATATGGACATTTCTTATTGTCCAACTGTGTAAGCACAGCTCCCAAGGCATAACTAGATGCATCTGTCATTATGTGAAATGGTTTGGACCAATCTAGTGCCTATAGAATTGGAGTTTCTAAAATTTTTTCCTTCATCTATTGGAATGCATGTTCACATTCCTTGGTCTAGATGAATGGAGCATCTTTCTTTGTAAGCTTGATCAATGGCTTTGCGATCTTAGAGAAATTCTCTATGAATCACCTGTAGTAGCTAGTGTGTCCAAGGAATGATTAGACATCTTTGACTATCTCTAGTTGGCATGTGATTCCTTGGATGATCCTTATCTTTTTTGGGTCTACCTCAATCCCTGCTTGAGTAATTCTTTACCCTATTAGTATGCCTTTCTAGACCATTAAATGGATTTTCTAGCCTATTGAGGCTAAGGTTTGTTTCGACACATCTTTTCAATACTTGCTCAAAACGATTCAAGGCTTGCTCAAATGTAGCCCCATATGTAGAGAAGTCATCCATGAATATTTTTACCCTGCTACCAATTTGCTATTGAAAAATACTAAGGACTAGGCATTGAAATGTTGTAGGGGCATTGCATAAACCAGATGGCATCTTACAGTATGCAAAAGTTCCCTAAGGACTCATGAATATTGTTTTGGCTTGATCTTCTGGTGCAATCTAGATTTGGTTATAGCCAATATAACCATCCAAGAAGTTATAATAACAATTCCTGAATATGGTGTCCAACATTTGGTCCACAAATTACAATAGAAAATGATCTTTAAATGTTTCCATATTCAACAGCCTAAAGTCGATGTGGACCTACCACTTATCACCTTTCTTTGGAACAATTACAAGTGGGCTAACCCACTCACTATTTGTTATGGGATAGATGAACCCTATCTTGCGGAGTTGTTTTATTTCCTCTTTGATGATATGATTCAACTTGGGGTTCAACCACCTCTATGGTTACCTTCTTGGCTTCATGGCCAGGTCTATGTAAATGCGATGTTGGCATATCCTTGGATTAATTCCAGTTAGTTCAGGATATGACCAAGCAAAGGTTGTCGGCCATTTGTTGACTACCTTCAATAACTTATCTTTCTGTTCAGGAGCAAGATTTGTAGTAATTATGATAATATTTCCATTATTTAAAAATGCATACTCTAGGCTAGTTGGTAGAGTTTTTAACTCTAGGGGCTCTTACTTGAAATTATTAGGGATTTCCAACTCTTCCCAAAAAGTATCACCATCTTCATCATCGAAGAGGTGGCAATGAACTTTCTTAAGTTCATTCATGCCTTCGACATAGGCACGTGTCAGGCTCTTAGAGGGTTCCATGCATATTGTGCTACTATTAGAGTTAGCTATTAGCCATTGGATGCCACCTATTTTGTGGATGTTGTGTACAAGAACCTTTGGATATCAGTTTCATGTGCACACTAATTACATGCTTTGATGAATGTACTTTGAATGAACTAGATTTTCTGTATGCAATTGCACTCGTTATTGCTATACATAATGCATGGAACTCAGTTCTTCTCAAGGCATCCAAATTCATGATCTGATCAAAAATAGCATGAGTTAGCATCATAATGCAAATCTAAGATAGCATACAGTTTGAAGATTACTCGAATGTATTTGATGCAGAGGATGAGGGTGTTGAAGATACAAGGCAACCAACTACATTAGGTTGTGAGGGTTTGGGAGGACTATTGGGTCGAAAAATGATCATTTCTTGAAGTCATTGTCTAAACCACTTGACTTGTAGGCTAGCTGTAAATTTATAGCCCTTGTAGTATTTCGTTGCTATGGTTGTGAGGGAATTTCACCCTACATGGATGGAGCAAGAGGTAACTCGGTTGAGGGCATAGGAATGTGTGTAGTTAATGCAAAGGGTAGTATGGATATGGATGCTCCCCTTGAGTAGATGGTAAATTAGTTCGATGGTACTCTGGAGGATAATAGTGATGCTAGAATGATGCATGGCTTATAGAGCTTCGTGGAGAAACGGGTTGCTGAACATAGTACCCATATGGATTTGGTTACCTGTAACGGTATTGCTGTCTTGGTGATGGCATTCCTCATGATTATGGTTGATGCCATTTTTGATATTATTCATATGGTTGTGGTGGAGCTTCACTTGGATAGTAAGCCTATTATTGCTAGTGGAACTACCTTGGATTGTCTTGAGGATAAGACAATCGTTTGGGTGCTTATCTCTAAGCTAGCTGAAGATTCAATGCGTACACCCTAGACTCTTGTAAGTGTGACACCATAGGGCAACATCCCTTAGTATGTTCATACTGATAGATGTCATACCCAACATCATCATCAGATTTTATCTCTACAACTTCTTCTATTGCAGTAGCTTTTCCCTTACCTCTTTGGTGGGCACGTTTAACTTTTCTCCACCTCCTATGGTTGTGATCACTATTCTACTCTTTAGATTCTTCAGAAATCTTAATAGCAATTTGGAAATTTTCATCCAAAGAGTCCCATAATTTATCAACTTTTGTCAAAATTTCATAAATAGATTTTTGGATGGGCAAGTTTTTCTTGTTCATCACCTCGTCAAGTGGTGACTCCTCATCATAGAATTGGACCTTCCTTTTCCTGATGGAAGGATTCCTATTATATTCTTTTGCACTTTCCCTTTTTCACAACTCACCTTCTTCTTTTTCTATCTTCTCAATCAACCTTTGGATTTGATGAGCTCTTAGTTTGGATGGTCTCCCTTGGGTATAAACCCCAAGAATTTGTCTAGTTTTTGCTCTAAGCCCATCTATGATGTGGCTAAGTTGTTCCCTTTGAGAATAATCATGGGCAGGGCATCAATGTAAGAGAGAAAAATATCTACCCATGGTAGCATCTAAAGGTTCATGTGTTTCCTATTTCTAGCCTTGGATTTTCCTTCTTAGATTAAACACTATGGAGTATGTTTGGTATTTGTCATTAAATAGTTCTAGCATGGTACTCCATCTACGGATAGATTTTAGCTCCAAGGATCAGTACTAGCTTTTAGCCTCTTTGATGAGTGTCCTAGGGAATAGATTTAATTTTTGCTAGTCATTTTTGATGTTTTGTAAGGTGTAAGCATTGTGTAAGGCTTGTAGGTGGTTTTGCGAATCAAAGTTATATCCCCCCTCAAATCTTGGGATATTGTTCATGTCTAAGCACTTGATTTGACTATTTTTCACTTCCCTAGTTGGGATCTTAACTACCTCTACAACGTTAATCATGCTTTGAGTTGCCAACATAGGTGCATCACCATCATTGTGTCAATGACACTGATGATGGTTTCTACCACTCCTTCACTCTTAGTGGGCTTTATAATCATTGTTGGCTTATTGATCACCTTCATCGTGATTATTTCTCTAGTGGCTTCTATTAGAACTAGAAGATGAAGAGGAATGTTTGGAATTAGATGAAGAGGAAGATGAACCATCCCTTCCCTTGTCATAATCACAATCCTTAGATTCCTTTCCATCTTGATGCTTGCTCGAGTCCCTACCTTGACTATCACTTTTTCCTGAACCTAGTTTGTTAATAATGGACTGTAAGTTCAAGGTCACACCCTCATCACCAATAACTGAGGATGGAGAATCTTCAAGTTGAGAACCCCCAAAGGGAGGATCCTCATTATTGGTTTGGTTTAGTGAGAACAAGGGTTTGGTTTGGTGTCAATCTTTCTTGAATTTTGTTTTAGTGGGATGGTAGTCTCAAGTGTCATAACCATACATAACATATTCCTCTTGAAGATTTGGGATGCCCAACCTCTTAAGATTTTGAAACAGCATCCTAGGCATAGATCAATTGAGGGACATTATGATGTTGCCGTTCATGTCAAACCACACTAGTTGTTCATCATGATGCAAGATGAAGGTGAAGTCAGGTACATACTCATCTAGATGAGTATGTACCACTTTGCACGCTTGTGGGACCGACTGTGTAACATCTTCTTTCCTGTGAGAGGAAGACATGTTGCAAACAAATAAAATATTAGTGTGCTTTTGTAATTATATAATTTGAGAATGATGTTGACCTCGAGGTTCATTCAATGATATTAATAATGTTTACTAA
>MNCI01011925.1:389966-409526 GCA_015680685.1 Gnetum montanum | reverse complement strand
TAACCCTCACCATTCTCTTCCCATCTCAAGAATAGTCCATGAATAAAGGACTTGATAGTGTACAGTTTGTTTGTTTCCTAGGAATGAGGTTTTTATACCACCAAACCTTATGTTTGATGGGAATTTTCCTCCAAAAAGATTTATCTTTTCAGCTGTAAAAAGTGGTAGGATTGAAAAACAAGGTAAATCAAACAAGTGGTTGGAAATTTTTGGCTCTAGAAGATTCTAGGCTTAGAAAATTATCAACATTAAAGGTAAGAAAAAAATAAAGGGTTTTAAGATAACTTGAAGTTCTTAAAGAGTCAAAAAAGCTATGAACATAATGAAATGCTTGAAGAGGATTAGATAATTCACAACAAAAAGATTTTTTCATTAGAAAACATTGTGAAGGAGCACACAAAGGATTTGATTGTGAAAATGTCTAAGGATAAAGAACTTAACCACCCTAACCAAGAGGTATGCAAGTGGGTCCTCCCCAAAGAAAAATCATGCCTATAATGCCCTTGCATGCCTTCAAACCAAGGAGTTTGTGGGCCCTAGGGTTGATTAATGATTATGGAAATTTAAGGACTAAATCCTGTAAGAACCTACCTAAGAATTTTGACACATCAGACTAAGACATTGAGCAAAACCATAAAAAATCAATAGTGAGGTTTTTTATGGAAAGTAGATGAAAAAGAAGGTGGAATGAACTCCTGAATCATGGTCACATTAAGTCCCTTGTGGATCTTATGGTTAACATGGCCCAATAAAGTCCATCCTTAGTCCAGATCAAAACCAATCACTTCTAGTGACTTCACATCAATACTCTTAGACCAGTCCATCTTCTCAAGATGCAAGAATGCTCTCATAGATCAATCATCATTCCTTAAAGATATTAAAAGAGAAGTAGGAAGTGAGAAAGGGCCTTAGTTAGAGGGGACCTTTAGGCATGGGTAACATATATTTCTAGTTCCATAACTGGTGCTTGTAGCCCATTATTAAGTCTAAGGGATGTGCTTTTAATTTCTATTATTTTTTTCTTTTTGAGTTTATGTTTTTATGTATTTTCATATGGGAACCACACCATGCAAAGACTTATGCTTCTTATTATTGGTCGATAGCAAAATAGTAAGAAATCAATTAAAACACTCAATCACTCAAGAGAGTAGATAAGTACAAAGAGCATCAAATGCCCTTGAAGTCACACCCTTATCAATCCAGTGAATCCTGCCCAAATTTGGAAACTACCAAGGTCACAAGTTCATTAAAAATTTTATTAAGGAATCTCGTATTTCCAAAACAAGAAACACCATAGAGTTTGTGGATGGGTGGATGACATAGATTGACTGCCTATTTCATGAAAAATAAACCATGTCTTTGTTATCAGTACCAAAATTCAAAGATAAAATCTAGACATTAACAATCAAATAACATTATAGTACAAGCCACCATCAACCAACTATAGCTTCACTGTGTCTTGTTGGTAAGAAAGGAAAAACAAGATAAAATAAACATAAGAAAAACATAAGAGAAATTTAAACCATATAAAGTAAAATATAGAAGAAATTTTAAAATATGTAAGAAAGAGAAAAATGTCCTAACGATGTTGTTAAAAAATGGTATAAAAAGAACAAGTGTAAAAACTGAGGAGCCACGTTGTATGATCAAAATGGATGGCCATCTCCCCCACAACTAAGTTGTAAGGAAGAGATTCAAAATACTGAGTGTGCTTGTCCATCCAAGGAGGTGTTATGGTCACTAGCTCTCTTAGGCTTATAGAAAGGTTTGATTTGATGCATGTTGACTAGTAATTTCTTTTTTTAACTTTCAGGTTTGTATATCAACATGACCCCAAAGGAAAAGGTTTTATAGGTGATGTGAGGCCCTTTCCACAATGTTTGGAACTTAGTTCTTTGTGGTAGGTGTGTGGGGTTTTAGTAAAGGGCCTTTTCTCTCAGTTGAAATTTTACTTTTCTTATTTTGAGGTCATGGAATTTCTTACTAAATGCCTTGTGCAACTCATTAGATGACAGGGCTACCAATTAGTTCTCATCTAGTAGGTTGAGATTCATTAGTCTTTCTTTTTTTGCTAGACTTAGGTCAAGGTCAAGGTCACAAGTTGTTGAAAGGGTATGGAGCTCAGATTGAATAGGAAGAGTTGGCATTTTTTCATATACTAGCTCATAGAGAGAATACCTTATAGGAAGTTTCTAGGTTGAGTAGTAGGCCCAAAGGGCATTATTGAGTTTCATGCTACAGTCTCTCCTATATTTGCTAATTGTCCTTGTTAGGTATGTAGTGATTTTCCTAAATTTTTACCTCTACTTAATCATTGGCTTAGGAGTGGTAGGGAGTTGTTAATTTATGCCCAACCCCCAAGCATTGCATGACCTTCCTAAAGGTAGCGTCTATAAAGTGAGTACCATTATTATAACTAAGTGCACATAGCACACCAAACCTATTTACAACATTTTGTTGTACAGGCTAAGAAAATATAGAAGATGTATAGTTAGTGATGATTGTTGGTTCTGCCCATTTCATATAATAATCAATAGTGACCATGATGTATACCTTTCCATTTGACATAGGTGTGATGAAACCCATGATGTTAATTCCCTAAATGTTGAAGGGTTCTAGTGGTTGGAACCACTATTAAGGTCCTTCATATGAGCAGTCATCCCACCATCATGTTGACAATGTTTAAAAGTGTGGACAAATTGGTGGATGTTCCTAAAGAGTATTGGCTAATTATACCCTAATATGAATTTATTAATGGTTGTGCATATCCTAGCATAGTGGTGCCCACAAGGACCATTGTAAGCATCTTGGAGAATGCTTAGTTAATTAGTATCAAGCACACACCAATGAACTAGATCATTGACACACATCTTGTATAGGTGTTCATTGATCTCCATGAAGCATTTCACCTTGTGAAAAAACTATTGTTTCTTTCTATGATCCAACTTTTTTAGCATCTCCTAAGTGAGAATATAGATGAGAATGCCATCGTACTAGTTAGGCTCATTGGGCACTTGTTCATTTATAGCACCAACAATGAAGAGTTCATTAGGAAATTGATCACAAAATGGGCTCTCCTCCTCTTTGTTTTCCAATCTCAACCAAGATAAGTAGCCAGCAACCACATTCTAGGTTTCCTTTCAATCTAATATCATAAAATTGAATTTTTACAAGACCACAAGCCACCATATGATACATGGGCTTACTGTTGATTTGTTCATTAGGAACCAGATTGCACTATGATCTATGTGAATGAACACCTTGTACCCAAGCATATAGTGCCTAAATTTCTCCAAGGCATACACCACCATCATTAATTCTTTCTTTATTATGGTGTAATTCAACTGTGCATCCACAATGCTTTAGCTCGCGTGGTGGATGTATTAAGGATGTTTCTAATTGTCCAATTATGTGAGCATAGATCCCAAGGAATGATTAGATACATCAATCATGATGTGGAATAGTTTAGACTAATCAAGTGCTCATAGAATTAGAGTTTCTACAAGCTTCTGCTTGAGTTGCTGAAATGCATTCTTGCATTCCTCAATTTAGACAAATGAAGCATCCCTCTTTGTAAGTTCTACTAATGATTTGTCAATCTTATAGAAATTCTCTATAGAGCATTGGAAGTATGAGTGTGACCAAGGAATGACTAGACATCTTTCATAGTTTTTGGTTGACAGGTAATTCCTTGCATGATCCTTATTTTCTTAAGATCCATCTCAATCCCTACTTGTGATATTTTATGCCCCAAGACAATGCCCTCTTAGACTATTAGATGGCTCTTTTGCCAATTGAGTTGAAGGTTGGTCTCCACACACTTTTTTTAGTACTTTCTTAAGGTGGTCCATGACTTACTTAAATGTAGAGCCATAGGTTTAGAAGTCATCCATGAAGACTTCCATCCCGCTACCAATCTACTATTGGAATATGCTCAAGACAAAACATTGGAAGGTTGTAGGGGCATTGCACATACCAAATGACATCTTTCTATAAGCAACAATCCCCTAGGGACTTGTAAATGTGGTTTTAGCAATCTAAATTTGGTTATAGCCACTATAACCATCCAGAAAGCTATAGTAGCAATGCCAAAAACTGGTGTCCAACACCTAGTCTACAAATAACAACAGGAAATGATATTTGTAAGTCATCATGTTCAATAACCTAAAATTGATATAGACCCTCCATTTGTCATCTTTCTTTGGCACTATCACAAGTGGGTTGATCCACTCACTATCTGCAACAAGATAGATGAACCTCACCTTGAGGAGTTATTCAATCTCCTCCTTGACGATCTTCTTGACTTTTGGGTTCAACTGTCACTACAAATACCTCTTTGGCTTCATGGAAGGATCTATATAGATGCAGTGTTGGCATATCTTAGGATCAATCCCAGTGAGTTGAAGATATGACTAGGCAAAGGTTGTTGGCCATTTGTTAATCACCTTCAATAGCTTCTCTTTTTATTTAGAAGTAAGGTTGGCATTGATTATCACCAACTTTTCATTATCATAAAAGCATATTCCATGCTAATAGGTAGACTTTTTAACTCTAGGGGCTCTTGTATAAAGCTTTCAAGGATTTCCAACTCTCTACAATAAGTGTCATTAGGTTCATTGAAGAGTTGGTGATTATAACGACCAAAAATGTCAACAACTAGAACACCAAGGGGTTCACAGGTGCATAGCCTAACCCTGCATTCATGCAAGGGTCTTGGTGGAGGTAGAGACGAGGTGTCCTAAATGGTCTTGTTAATCGAACAAGGACTTTGCTAGTTGCAATCAAGGCAGTGGCTGCAACCAAGGGTGACATGGTTAGCTAAAAATGCAAATGCAAATAACAAAAAATGTGTTAAGTGTCAAAGCGGTGTTTCGTTTTGCTAAGTATAGATCATAGCCATGGAATGGGGGTGAGCATAGCCAAGGGTTCCAATTGAAATGAGTGTTTCAACCTACGGAGACTACTACTCAAGCGTAGTACAATGTGACAATGCATGAAAAAATGGTGAAAAGATGCAAAAAAATGTAAGAAAATGCTAAAAATAGGAGAGAGAAATGGAACACCACCCTAAATGGAAGTGTAGTTAACTCCAAAAGGGTCTCAAAAGGTACATAGTATACAATAGGCATAGTGAGAGCATAGTCATAGTCTTGATGGTGTTGGGCTGTGAAGTCTGGCACTCGCCATGATGAATCATACTTGCTAGGTTGGCTGCCATAGGGTACCCTATGGTATTCTGCAAGGCTATAATGTACTGTACAGTGTAGGGCTGCAATAGGGCTGTAGTGTACCATGCAGTGTAGGGCTACAATAGGGTTGTGGTGTACTATGTGGTGCCACTATGCCTCTCTATTGTTGTGGTGTGCTCTAGGTCTCGTTCGCTCATAGAGCTAAGTGTCAAGATGCCAAAATGCCAAATGCCATATGAAAGTGCCAACTACCAACCACTAAAACATTAGGGGTCCAAGGGTATTTATAGAGCTAGAGTTAGCCCAAAATGAAAATCAAGCACCAGATGGCACTGCAGCAGGTGGACCTACAAGAAAAATTTAGAAAATTTTCTAAGTTCAGAGGTGACTATAAAAATGTTCAAAAATTTTCTAACTCTAGTTGCTACACTCGCTACACTCACCACTTGCTACACTTGAACCCTTGCTATGCTCTAGATCATAGTCTTGACAGTTAGAAATTTTTTTGCAAAATTAGTGTTCCGTGTTGGCTACACTAGTTATGCTTTAGAGTGTAGTAGGGGAAATGGGAGCATAGCACAACACTTAGAAAAATTTTTGTAGCTTGTTTCATCATTCTGACTCTTAGAAAAATCTTGCAAAACTGACTCTAGGTGTGCTAACTACACTAGCTATGCTCTAAAGCATAGCAGGGGCAATGGGAGTGTAGCACAACACTTAGAAAAATTTATGTAGCTTGTGCCATCATTCTAACACTTAGCCAAAATTGTAGAAAATTGACCATTGAAGCTGACTATGTTCTATTGTAGTGGAGAGTGTGGTCCCAGCACTTAGACAAATTTGTAGTCGAGAAGTGACAACCCCAATTTTTGTGGTGTTTCATTGGTCCCTCTTTCTTGATGTCTGGAGGAGTGGCTTGAGAGATGTCGATAAAAATTACAAAACACCACAGTAGACATGGCATCAACATGCTTATTGGTACCTAATTAGGTGTTGTTTCACCATGCTCGATAGTGCTATGGATAGTGGTATGCTGAGGGAAAGGGGTGTAGGTAATGTGTTAGGGATGATAGAGGGAGACGAAATGCAAACAAGGTGTCATGATGTAAGATGTGGAGTCAACGTGGCTGATACTGACCAGGGCATCAGGGTGGCTTGCCCCTAAAAAATTGACCTTAGATCACTTATGAGAGAGTCAAGGTGTGGACTTAAGGTTGGGCTAGTTGCAAAATTGCAGCATTATCAATTTTCTTGGGGATGTGCTTTTCTCCCTTTGCTTTTTTTTATTTTTATTTTTACTATTTTTTTACTTCTTTGCTTGTTGCAGGACAAACCTTCATTGGGTTCTCCATATTGCAAAATGTCAGCTGCAAGGTGTTGGCCATTGAGTGGACTACATGCCACAAGATAGGTTTTTCTTTGATGCAATCATGTCATGCCTATAGGATAGGTGTTTCTTCCCTTAGATGAGTTGTGTTACATCTGCTTAGGCTTTGACCTACCAATAGAGGCTTCCTAGGGGATGAGTTATGTTATGTCTACCTTGGGTTCTATAGTTGACATGAAAAGAATGTCATATGCATCACAGTGCATATGTATCAAAGGGCTATGCAATCATGAGTATGTGGTGGATGAAAGGCTAGTGGGATAAAGGAGTGGATGTGCATAGGCTATAATAGGATGAAGGGGATGTGCACTCTTGAGTGGCTCAACTAGTCCAATCATGCACATTGAAGCGATGTGGCAACTTGCTACTACGATGAGATGCATCTCTACACAACCATCTCTGAGGCTTCATCCTATGAACACAACTTTGAGAAGACAAGAAAACTACACAACATGACATGCAAATGTAAAGGCCAAATGTGAAGATGTTGCAAGTGCTAGATGCAAAGATGCTACCAATGTATTAAATGCTACGCCAATTGCAAGTGCTCAAGAAGCTAGTGAATGTGCCAGGGTGATGATGCTGCAAGTCCTCCAAAGGTCACACTGATGTCACGTGCTCCAAAAGATTAGCAAAATGGTGGAAGGTGATGATGTTGCAAGTGCGCAAACCTAGTTTAAGGTCCTAACAAATAATGGAGTGCTAGTTTATAGTCCTAGCAAACTACTATGTGCCAATTTAATGTTGTAATGGATAAGCTATTATGGCAATTTAACGTCATGACCTAAGGATGAGTTGTGCTAGTTTATGGTCATAGGGGACTACTACACCAATTTATAATCATATCAGACTGTTGCACTAGTGTATAGTCATAGCGGACTATCTATGCCAATTTTTTACATCATGGTGAATGAGTGCTTACCTTGTGTGAGGTGTGATGCTACATGCGTAGTCATGCTGTGTGCCTACAAGGTCTTGTAAAAATTAACTAGAAAAACAACTTCAAGCAGCACATGTCATAAATAGAGTTAAAATGCACAAATTAAAGGAAAGCAATGTGGAGAGTGATAGTTTTAGGCTATTCCAGGCTACAATGATAGTTTAAGGTCATTTTGGGCTATCGAGTGTTACTAGTTTTGGATCATTTTAGGCCATCATTAATTTAAGGTCATTTTGGGCTATTGCAAAGGGGTTGATGGTTTAAGGTCATTTCAAGCCATACGTTGCCAATTTAAGGCCATGGTGGGCCATAGGTTGCTAGTTTAAAGTCATTCCAAGCTGTGTACTAGTTTAAGGCATTTTCGGGCCACATGTTTTTTTTTTTTTGCAGTTTTAGTTTTATAATTTTTATGTGTTTTTGATGTTTTTCAAATGCAATGCATAAGCTACGTGGATGAGTGTGTATACAAAGCAAAAATTCATGAACAAAATGAAACACGTGATCTAAGCGAGCAGGCAAAATGTAAATGTGTAGGCTAGTGCGATGCAAACAAAAGTCAAAAATGCATGGCAAGTGGAGGCAAGGGGTAGGTAGGTGCCTAGCACATTTTTGGCTAAGGAAATGCCTTGATTGGGCAATTATTTCCTAATTTGGTTTGAATTAGGGGACATGCATGGCCTAGGATCCTCTAGAAGGCTATTGGCTTCAACCACTTGTTTGAGCGTGTCAACTTTATGCGTTGCATTAGTTACCGCAGATGCATCACCAAGAAACTCCACCTTCAACGCTTGCTCCATTTCTATGTTGTGGATAGCTAGAGAGGAGGCATTATCACTGTGGATGATAACTTGACCACCTTTGTATGGAAGGTGGGCTTCTTGGTGGATGAGAGAGGAGACAACCAGTAGTTGAGCTAGCCAAGGCCTACCCAGGATCGGGTTGAAGNATCTATGCTAGTGGGGAATTGCCCTCCTACCATGAAGGCTAAGTTGGTTGTACCCTTAAATGATGCCATGTGATTCATTGAAGGATATTAGACACGTAATGTTGGTTAGCTTGATTTCATCTGCCAGGCCTAGCTTGCCAACGACAAAGTACAGAACTATGTTTGTTGTTGCACCATCATTGACATGCACTCTGCAGATCATGCACTATCTAACATGGATGCTAATAGACAATGGAGCTATAGTGACCTTCCCTTGTTTGGGGTTGACCTTGACTACATCATCACAAAATGCTAGGGATGTTGAACCTGATTTCTATGGTGTAAGGGACAACATCATTGCACAGATGATGTTCTCATTTACAAGGATGTCCTCCATAACAGGAATGAAGGCCAACATCCAGGCCAATGCTTGGCAATGAGCAGATGAGGTCATGACCAAGTGGTACAAGCTCAACATTGTGTTATTTTGCTTGAGCATTCGTTTTACCTAGCTTAGTGCAGTTATGAAGTCCTTGTCATTGGTTGTTATGTTGGACTTAACTTCTTCCATGTGGCTCAAGAGACAAATCTCTTGCAGAGGGGACTTGGGCTTGGGTTGCTTAGCCTGCTTGGGGGTAGGGGCCCCAATGTTTGGTTGTTGCTTGCTAGTTATGGCCTTTGCTTTAGCTATGGGGGTTGTGACACACTTGTTCATTCTCTTGCATTTCCATTTGATAGGTCTACCCAAGTTGCTAGTGGGATTAACCCTTGAAGGAGGAGAGACTAAGATGTTACCCACTATTGGGCTTTGGATAGGTGAGGGGCCATTACATTGTGGCACCCTTATGACAAACGATGGTTTAGGAGTTGTTGTAGGACCAACTCATTGTGGCACCTTGATGATGAAAGGTTACTTAGTAGTTTTTGTTGTTGTGTCATGCTAATTTAATGTCTTAGTGGATGGTTAGTTTGGGACCTTAACCACAAAGGGTGTTGTGGGTGCTCGAGATGGTACTTTGATAACAAAGGAGGGCCTCTTACGTTTGGAGGCCGAGGGAATCCTTGCCTTGCTAGGAGGCATATGGATCACAAAAGGTTGTTACACAGGTTTAGACTTTCCACCTATGCTAATGGAATTTATGATGTAGGGGGCGTCATCTACATTCAATTGGCTTGCTGCATCAAGCACTAGTTAACCTCGTTCTATCATTCTTTGTAGGTCATTCTGCAAATCATGAAGTTGTTTGTACTATGACCAGACATCTAGTGGTAATGATAGGATTAGTCCATCTTGAAGTGTTGTGGGACTAAGGGCTCGTTTGGTACCGCTGAGGTGGGGTTCCTTAGTAGTTCACAATACCTATCATGTTTTTGGTGGGCAATCTCTGATACATATTTGTATTGGATTCATCCAACTTTCAGGAGTTGCTCTAGTAGTTTAGAGGGTTTCATTGGTAACGATGTATACTTTGAGCAATCCTTGCACTCAAAGTTGGGCCTTGGGGTGGCCCTACTGATGTAGGTGAGTTGGCACCAAAGTTGGCAGCTTTGTGAGCTAGGGCCTTGGGTTGCTTATCCATCAAGCCCTAGTTCGTTGCTTTTGTATTTGTGGCCACTATTGGCACTATTGCATTTTGTTAGCACGCTTGTTGGTTTCTGTAGGCCACATAGGCCAGGAAATTGCTTGCTTGTGTTACCTCCTCTATGCCCTTCATTTGGGCAAAGGCTTGGCTAAGAGACTTTGGGGCCAGGTAATACGATTTGGACTATATAAAGTTATTCACTACACCATTGAAGATGGCCAGTAGGTGTGTCTCTACTAGAGGTTCACTAATTTTGTTTAGTGCAGCATTCTAGCATTGGAGGAATTTTGGCATGGGCTCTAAGGACCCCTACTTGACCTACATGAGCTGGTTGAGGGTTGCTCTAGGCTCTAGGTTATACCTGAAACGTGTCACAAACTGGCTTATGAGATCCCTCAAAGAAGAGATTGAGGCCTTGGGTAGCACACAATACTAATTAAAGGCCTTGCCAGTGAGTGATATAGGGAACACATTCATGATGGTGTGTGGCCAGGCTTGAAGTAGTAGGCACTTGGATCAGAATGTGACCAAGTGTGCATTAGGGTCTTCTTCATAGTTATACTTGGTGAGTTGAGGCAGTGGGACCCCAGTTGGAAGAGTCAAGGGTGGAACTGCAAGACTTATGGGGTTGTCTCAATATAAGTCCACCACCTTGATGATTTCAGAGGAGGTAGCTTTGAGTTGGTTGATCTCCTCCGCCAAACTTTGGATCAACTAGAACTCCTAATCCAAACTTGAGGATGTGCCAGCCAATTGCACTGGCTAGGCTTATGTTGGTTGTACGGCGTAAGATCGGATTGTTGGTTGTGAAGTTTTCTAGTTTAATGTCGTAGCAGATGATCATTACCAATTTAATGTTGTAGCAGACAGTTTTTTCCAGTTTAACATCATAATGGATGGGTTTAGTTCAAGTGTTGGCTAAGGGATGTATGCGATAACTGAGGTGGACGACACATGAGTGGGTTGGATAGATGCCATGGGCATCAATGAGACAAGCAAGACGTAGGATGCCTAAATCGTCTAAGGTTGGGAGGTGGCCTCTACATGAGCATAGGATTGGGCAAATGCAATGGTTTCTTGTAAGGAAGGTTGAATTAGCATGGTTACCATCTTGGAGAGGATAGGTGGACCAAACCAATGAGGGGTCATACTAGGGAGTAGTTGTTGGAAGATAGTGTAGAGGGGGCTCTCACATTTGGAGTGGGCCTTGAACTCATCTTCTTCTTCCTATGAGGCTTCCTCGTAGGTTGTCCCTGCATCATGCTCATTTGCATGGATGAGTTGGAACAACAACCGTTGGTAGGACTTCGTGAGTGGGATTATGTCGAATAAGGAGGGATTGCACTCTCGTATGTCCCAATGGACTTGTTTGTAGTCCTGTTTTGCCTCCAAGTCAAAGCAATCCATTAGTAATCCTGCTTGGATTTTAGCACAAAAAAATTGCATTGTTCGTGACTTAGTGCAACATGCTTTGGGTGGATCATGGTGTCAAATGTGTTAGACACCAATGTGGAAGGTTGATCTAGATTCATGTTCACATATCGGGTTGTGAGAGTTGTTGTTTGCAAAAAATGGCTAACTCTAAAAATTGCAAAAAAATGACTAAGTCTACTAGTAGTAGAAAAATGACTAAGTATAAAAATGTAGAAAAATAGTTAAGTGTAAAATTGCAAAAAAAATGGCTAAGTATGGAAACTACAAAAAATTGACTAAGTGTAAAATTATAGAAAATTGGCTAAGTATGAAACCGTAGAAATTTGGCTAAGTATGAAATTGTAGAAATTTGGCTGTGTATGAAACTACAAAAATTTGGCTAAGTATCAAAATACAAAAAAAAATGCTAAGTATGAAAACTTAAAAAAATGCTAACTGTGAAAGCTATTGAAAATGGCTAACTTTGGTGCTACACTTGCTACATTGGAGCCAACTACACTCTTTAGAGAACCCAAAATTTTGGTTAAGTGCCAAAGATACACTGTGGCTTTTGTCCAGCGGGGTTCTAAGAGAATTGATGACGAGGTCCAATCTACACCAACCAGTGGTGGAGAGAGCATGCAGGACAATAATCAAAAAATGTATAAGGAAATGGTGAGGCCCTCCTTTTGGTGCCAAAAACTATAACAATCGAAAACATTGGTGGCTGGAACACCAAGGGGTTCATAGGCACATAGCCTAACCCCACGTCTACGTGAGGGCCTTGGTGGAGGCAAAGATGGGGTGCCCTAAACAATCTTGTCAATCAAACAAGGACTTTGATAGTTGCAACTGAAGCAATGGGTGCAACTAAGGGTGGCGTGGTTAGCCAAAATTACAAATGCAAACAACGTGAAATGGTGCTAAGTGTCAAAGCAGTGTTTCATTGTGCTAAGTGTAGAGTGTAGCTACGGAATGGGTGTGAGCATAACTAAGGGTTTTAATCAAAATGAGGGTGTCAACTCATATAGACTACTACTCAAGCATAGTACAGCGTGATGACATGTGAAAAAAATGCAAAAATATGTAAGAAAATATGAGAAATGGGAGAGAGAAATGAAACACCACCCCAAATGGGAGCATAGTTACCTCTGAAAGGATCTTAGAAGGTACACTGTGTACAACAAGTGTAGTGGAAGCATAGTCATAGTCTCAGCGATGTTGGGCTATGAATTTTGACACTCAACGTGATGAACTATGCTTGCTAGGTTGGTCGTCATGGTGTATCATGCAGTGTTCAACAAGGCTGCAATGGGTCCACGGTGTACCATGCGGTGTAAGGTTGCAATAGGGTCATGGTGTACCGTGCAATGCAGCTATGCCTCTCAACTAGTGTGGTGTGCTCTGGGTCTTGTTTGCCTACAAAGCTAATTTCTAAGATGCCAAAATGCTAAATGCCAAATGAAAGTGCCAACTGCCAACCACTAAAATGTTGAGGGTGGTATTTATAGGGCTACAGTTAGCCCAAAATGTAGATTGAATGCCATGTGGCAGTGTGGTAGGTGGGACTATGAGAAAAATTCAGAAAATTTTCTAAATTTAGAGGTGACCAAAAAAAGTTCAAAAATTTTCTAACGCTAGTTGCTATGCTCACTATGCTCACCCCTTACTACGCTTTAGAGCATAGTCCCGATAGTTAGAAAAAATCTTGCAAAACGGGTGTTTCATGTTGGCTATGCTAATGACACTCTAGAGCATAGCAAGGGCAATGGGAGTGTAGCATAATACTTAGAAAAATTTCTTCAGCTAATGTTAGCATTCTAACACTTAGAAAAATCTTACCAAATTTGCTTTGGGTATGCTGACTACGCTAGCAAGGGCAATGGGAGCATAGCACAACATTTAGAAAAATTTCTGCAGCTTGTGTCATTGTTCTAACACTTAGCCAAAATTGCAAAAAATTGGCCATTGAAGCTGACTGCACTCTACTACAGTGGAGAGCATGGTCCTAGCACTTAGAAAAATTTGCAAAAAGTGCCATCATTCTGACACTTAACCAAATTTGTAGTCGAGAAGCGATAGCCCAAATTTTTGTGGTGTTTTAGTGATGGACGTACTCCATCTCATCTATGCCTTCAATATAGGCACTTTTCAAGCTCTCAATTAGTTCCATGCAAATTTTTGAGTTTCTATCAGTATCAACTGCTAGCCAGTGGATGCCTCCCTATTTTATAGTTGTTGCATACATGCACCTTTGAATTTTAGACACTTCTACACATTGTCTACGTACTGTGATGAATGTACTTTTATGGACCATAGTTTCTACACATAGTTACACCTTGTATCACTGTACATAATGTATGAAACTCTCTTCTTTTATATCTTCTTGAATGCATTTTCCTTAAAAATCTCCAGGAGAGGTCTCTGATTCCCAATTGTGCATCAATGGTTCTCAACCAAGTCCTTCCCATGATGATTCGGAAGTCCCCCTTGAAGTTATCAACATAGATCACTAGGAAGTTAGTAGGATAGGACCACCCACAAACAATGGTCACAATGTCCTCCACTATCCCCAAAGGAATAGTGATGGACTAATCCATCAACTCAAGATAAATGTCACTCTTCTTGACTGGAGGCAAGCTCTAAGCTTTGTGCATCTCATAAGAAATTATATTTACATTAGAACCTAAGTCCAAAATAGCCTTACAAGGCTCATTTCTAGCAATTTGTAGGTAAATAAGGGGACTTATGGGATCAACTCTTTTCCTAGGAATGTGGCTACCCTTCATCCAATCAGTTACTGCATGAGACAACAATATGATATGCACTTTGGGAGGTGTTTGGTTTGAAGGGGACTCAAAGGATGTAGATGCAAAGGATGAGGAAGAATCAAGGCTATCGGTCGCATATGTCTATGGGAGCTTTGTAGGACTATTGGTTTGGAAGAATGATCTTTTTAAGATTTGGTTTTTGAACCACTCAGTTGAGGAGCTGGCTATAAGTTAATAGCCCTTGTGGCATTACGTTGTTGCAATTGAGTTCAAATTTCACCTTGAATTGATGGAGCAGATGGTAATTGAGTTGAGGGTGGAGGACATGTGTAGAAGGATGAGAAGGGTAGTGAGGAAATGGGATTTCCCCTCTTGTAGATTGACCTTTGTAGTATTCAAGAGGGTAGTAGTGATGCTAGAATGAAGCATGACTAGAAGAGTAACATGGAGAAATGGGTTACTGAACATAGTACCTATACGACTCAAGCTGCCAATAAGGATATTGCTACCTTGGTGGTGGCATCTTTCAAAACTATGAATGCTACCACTAATTGTACTACTCATAAATGTGTGGTGGAGCTCCACTTGGATAGTAAGCTTGTTGTTGGTGGAACTGCCTAGGGTTGCCTTGATGATAAGGCAACCTTCTAGGTGTTTTTCTTCTAGTCAATCTAAGGTTTAAAGCATACATCCTAGATACCTGCAAGTGTGACACAATAAGGCAACATCCCTTAGGATGTTTGTAGTGGTAGATGTCACATCCACCATCATCATCTGATTCAAAATTAACAACCTCCTCTACTGTAGCAACCTTGCCCTTGCTCCTTTGGTGGGTAACATGTAGCTTCCTTCCTTCTCTTGCAATCAAGATCACTACTTTGCTCTTTGGATTCCTTTGCTATTTTCAAAGCAATTCAAAACTTTTCATCTAAAGAATCTCACATTTTTTCTACCTTGCCCAAAATTTTAAAAATATACTTTTGAATTAACAAGTTATTTCACTACACCACCTCATTAAGTGGTGCCTCCTCATTATCATAGAATTGGACTCCCTTTTGTATATGAAAGTATCCCAATTATATTCTTTTGTACTTTCTTCATTTCTCAACTCTCCTTCTTCTTTGGCAACCTACTCAATCAACCTTTGAATCTAATGGACCCTTGATTCTGAAAATCTCCCTTGGGCATAGACCTTAAGAGTTCTCTGTGTTTCTATGTAGAGCCCATCTATGATATGGCAAAGCTGATCCCTTTGAAAATAACCATGGCCAAGACATTGATGTAAGAGAGAATAGTATCTACCCATGGCTACGTCCATAGGTTCATGTGTTCCTTGTTTCCAACCTTGGATCTACTTTCACAAGTTGGACATTCAGGAGTATGTCTAATACTTATCATTAAAGATCTCAAGCATCGTACTCCATCGATAGATTGATTCTAGCTCTAGATAATGGTACTAACCTTCATTTTCTATAATTAGTATCGTTGGGAACAACTTTAACTTTTTCCATTCATTCTCCACGTTCTATAAGGCACAGGCATCTTGAAAGGCTTGTAGATGGTTTTGTGGATTTGAGTTGTATCCCCCTTTAAACTTGGGGATATTGTTCATATCTAACCACTTAATTCTACAATCTTTCACATGCCTTGTTTGAATTCTCACTACCTCTACAATATTCAACATGTTCCTAGTTGCAAGTAAAGGCTCATCATGGTCATAGCCTCTATGATGGCAATGATGCCCATGATGTCCTCTACTTCCCCTTATTTCATGGTGGTAGGCCTCCCTTGATTGCCCACACCCCTAGTCTTGAAGAGTTTGATGGGCCCTATGATCATCTTTGTCCCATCAATTACCTCCATCATGGTTATGCCCTTTGTAGCTTCAGTTAGAGCTAGAGAAGGAAGAAGGGGATGACAAAGGTGAAGAGGAAGGAGGACTAGCATGACCATAGTGCCTGCTACCCCCTCTCCTCTAGTTATGACCACAATCATCATTGTGATTCTTGTCCTCATCCCTACCATGACTCCCATCTTTGGATACCCCATGATCATGGAACCCGTCCTTACCTAAACCAAGATTATTTATAGTGGACTATAAATTCTAATTCAATCCCCCTTTATCAAAACCAAGGGAAGGAGAGTTAGTGAATTGAAAACCCCTAAAGAAGGAATCCTCACTATCTTTTTGGCCCAATAGGAATAAGGGGTTATTAAACCGTTTCCTTTTTGAAGCTTCATAGTGCCTCTCTTTTTGCCATTATCTTTTGCATTGTGCCTCAGTGGGATGGTAATCTCAATAGTTGTGATCTTGCACAACTTATTCAACATTAAGCCCTTGGATGTCCAACCTTATAAGAGTTTGGTGCAACATCATGGGAATTGATCGATCAAGCAGCAACACAATGTTGCCCTTCATGTCCCTCCACCACAACTATTTATCCTAAAGTAAGATGAAGGTGAAGTCTAGCACATACTCATCAAGATGAGTATATACCACTCTACATTGTTGGGGCACTAGCAGATTTGACCATTCATTCCTTTGTTAATTAGATGTATGCTTGAACCTCGATAGAGAATCATCCCTATGAGAAGAAGATATTTTAGATTGAAAAAAATACTAGTGTAATTTTACAACTATTATTATTATTGTGAATGATTATGACTTTAAGTTTTGTTACAATGATTTTGAATAATTTTCACTAAGTCCTAGATAGCACATGTAGCTAACTAAAGTCCCTAACAATGGCATGAATGATGAGCAACAAGTATACCCCACGCCTAACCATATGAATCACTAGTGTTCACTAAGTGATCTAGTCAAATTCCATAGAATTTAGCTCTCTAATTACATTGGGTTCTAGAAAGGGAATCTAGCTATTACAATCATTGTCTTCTTAGTTACACTCGTGAGGTGCAAGTGTATGGTTAAGTGTAATTGAGGCATTTAATTTTTATCATTTTTTCTTTTATGGTTTAATTACCTAAGTGCTAGAAACAAAGTAAATTTAATATTTACTTAATCTAATTAATCCAGTAACTGACTAACACTTAACTAATCCTAACATAGGCATCCATTCCCACTTTTAGTACTGATGAGACATGAAATTGCTCATATTGCTGGTGGTCGCGTTAACGCACCCACGTTATATCATGGGTCGCGATATCTCATGGGTCGCGATATCTCATGGGTCGCGATATCGCATATGCGATATCTCATGGGTCGCAATATCTCATGGGTCGCGATATCGCGTACGCGATATCGCAGTCAGTCGCAATTTCTATAAATAAGAGGTGGCTCTCCCTCATTTTGATCCCAGTTTTAGAGTAGTGAAGCTCTGGCAGTTTGATCCCTCCAGAGTTAGATTTTTTTCCCATGTCTGCCCGCAGTGTGGTGAATGTGATTGTACGATGTCTTTATTCGAGTGTGTCGTACTTGAAAACGCACATGATCGGCAATAAAGATCGAGATTACTTCATCATTGCAGCATTCACTTAGTTTATTTATTTGTTATTTATTTAATGTTATTTGTTGCTTTCATAGCGCGGTGTGAGTACAACTTAACTACGAGCATCTCCGGGTGTGTACGGCTAGTTAAGGAATCGGTTACTCATCGCAATTAGTTTCTCACCCTTAAACTCCTAGAAGCGGAACGAGTACGACTTGATTATGAGCATTTAAGTGTGACTGCTTGGTAGCCCAGTGGTGTAGCTAGGGGGATCTACGCTTGGTAACCCAGTGGCGTATTTGGGGTCTGCGCTTGGTAATCCCAGTGGCGTACCTAGGCCTATGCTTGGTAGTCCCAGTGGCAGTCGTGCACGAAGTCCAAGATGTGTACGGTTGATCAAGGAATCGGTTGCTCGTCGCACTTAGGCTAGATTAGATTTTCTTACCCTTTTCCTCTTAGCTTAGATTTAGTTAAATATTATTTTCCACTGCCATCAGGAGTAGCATTAGAATTAGAACACATCATACACCTCATCTAGACTAAACCATACGTGACATATGCAAAACTAGTCTAGATGGGAAGACAGCGAACTGCGACCTAAGGCTAACTATCTAGGTGCCACAACTAGTCCATCTACGGAGTTCGACCGGATCGCGCGTGCGACGCTCGTTTCGTATGGTTGAGTGTAGGGGTACCTCGCCACTCATCATTGGCGCCGTTGCTGGGGATGGTGCTAGTTATCTAGATTAGTTATATCATACAAGGTCGCTGTAAAGAACTTAACGATATATCTCTTAAAAAGAACAATAATAAAAGGTCACATAAATTCACACACAACAATGCCTCTCCTACAAGATAATAATAATGCCACACTTAGTGAGGAAGTTCATTGGAGAACCAACGAACCATATGACGATGAAGATTGAAGTACACAATCTGAGGTGGGGGTTTCTTATAAACATCAACGAAAGCAACGTCATCCCAATGCATGAAAGCCTAACTTACCAGATGACGATGAATCCCCACTAGCCACTACAAGCTTAACGCAAATACAAGAGGCCGTTCAAATCTCACGTAGGCATCGTAAAGAGAGCCATCTACCCAGGCTCGATTTAAACAACTTTCCTACTTTTTCAAGAGGCTATGACTTAGATCCGTATCAACATTTACAAGCCTTCTACGATGCCTACACATGGAACAACATTGATAACGGGTGGCAAAAACTTAAGCTCTTTCCTATGACACTCATTGACCAAGCTAAAGTATGGTATAGATCATTAAAACCAAATTTAATACGACGCTGGTCAACAATGGTAGAGGTCTTTAACGAAAAATATCAAACCTACGCAAGAGTGTCAGCCTTGAGGAGACAAATCCAAGGATGGAAACAAGAAAAACATGAACCCTTGGACATGGCCTTAGAAAGGTATTACGCACTGTTAAACAACTGTCCAGGCCACAGGTTTTCTGAGGAAAGGCTAATGTACCATATTATTGATGGGCTACGTAATGAAACAAGAGAGACTTTAGGAGTATATGCCCAAGGTCAACTATATAACTTACGAATCCACCAAATCTAAGAGCTTATTCAACGGGTAGCAAAAGAAGAAGGAGAAATGGCTAGATGGGAGAGTGTTGAAAAACATCAACAGGACCAAAATCACAACTCAACAAAGGTCCATGATCATAACAAGGAGAGATCAACAAATTCCAAGGTGGAAACATCATCTTTGCCAATACAACAATTGTTAGAAGAAGCCGAGGCAAAGATCAATAAGATGTTGGAATGGATGAATCAAAAGTGTGGAGAATATATCAACACCATTGGAGATAGAGTTTTCACAACCCAAGAAGTAGGACAAAATCATAGACATTCAGAAAAAATGAATGAAGGCAATAAGTG
>MNCI01011925.1:343270-386262 GCA_015680685.1 Gnetum montanum | reverse complement strand
GTGCCACAACTAGTCCATCTACGGAGTTCGACCGGATCGCGTGTGCGACGCTCGTTTCGTATGGTTGAGTGTAGGGGTACCTCGCCACTCATCAGGTACACATCTTGAACACGTTATAGTGCCACTGGGTTATGAAGCATTAAGCGCTACTAAAATTACCAAAAGTTAAGCATATGCTCAAAGTGATCATGCTTATGTGTGCAATTTTATCAATATTAATTACTTGATTAAAATTCATTAGAATAAGGTGCATGAATATTAAATGCATAAGGAAACATTAATTTATTTCCAAGTGCTACAAGGTTTGATCAGAAAAGCTCGTCTTTATTTCTATTCACACTAAGATGCTTAGGTAAATCAATGCTCAAATAAAGATCCATACACTTCTTTAACTCCTACTATAGGCACTCAAAAAATATTCTAACTCAGAGGAAAAGAAACTGCAAGAGCTTCACTAACAACTAATGGAAAGATTAGTGAATCATGTGCCCAAGTATTATATTTATAGGTAGGCATGCATCCCGCAATATCAAATATTCAATAATGGAGCATGTGATCCAATATTGGGGCTTTGATATCAAGGATCTAATATCAAGGCCTAAGCAGAGAATGATTCATCAACAATGCTACATAATTGGATTAGTTCAAATAATCACATGCAAGCATGTCCCATCCTTCAACATGTACTTCAATAGACTATTTTATTGAAGGGATCTCTTGGATGACCTACTAATCTTTGGAGAAGACTTCAAGTAATAACCATAAAACCAACTTCATACGATTTTCCTTTACTACCACAATGATAGGGGATAAATTTAAATTTTAAAAAACCTTAATAAAAGTAAAAAGGAGGTAGCCATAGGAGAATTGTGCAAAGGAGGAATAATAATAACTCGATACTTTACCTTCATCTCTTTCTTGAGAAAAGAATTCTAATCTACCTAACTATTTTCTTTTTACCATAGCATAGAGAAATTTTAGCAAAGGCCATGAGATTACATTTTTATAATCTATTATAGTAATGCAATAAGAAATTATATCTGCCAAGCTAGAATATGGTATCTTTAACTAAAAAATAAGAATTCTAGTGGTGGCAATGGTATAGGTCTTTCCCTACTATTCTTCATTAATGAAACATTTTAATAATTAATGCCTTTAAAACATATCCTTCTTAAAAGCAAAGTCTCTTTTCATTGTCTGAAAATAGAATTGTAAAAATTTCTTTTGTATCCTAAAAAGCCACTAGATCTTCCTTGATTTAAAGATGAACTAGCCATTGTTATAGGTTTTGATAAGGTTTTCTACCAAAGGTTGATCCTTTAACACTATAAACTCCAAAAACAATCCTAACCCAAACCCCTTCGATTTAACATAATAACCTACTTTAACTAGTTGTGTGATAAGATTGAGATTGAAATGATGGCAATAAACACTAACCCTAGGGGCTAGGTATCTAATGTAATCATCTTTTAACAAAAGCAAATCAAATCTTCATGATTTATTTGTTACAATGTTACAACCTCATAGTGGGTGGCCACCATAGAGTAAACTCTTATCTTTTTCTTACTATCATTTACTACTGAGTAGGAGGCCTCACAGTGGATATTTTTGTGGTCTTTTGTTTATAATGGTAACAATGCTAGTGGTAAAGACAATGTGGTATTTGGAACAAGTTGTTACATCACATCCAGAGACAATAGGTATGGTCATCCACTTATGAGTTATACATTACATGTGGAGTCCCGATGGGTTTTTTGGGATGAGTTAATGTATTTTATATGTTATGAGGCTTCATTTTATGTTATAATTATTCTATCTTTACATTCTTAACCAATGTGATTATGTACACTAGCCCTATGTGATGTGTTAGACAAGTGATGTTTCTTGCAGGGGTGTTAAATTAGGGTACAAGAGCACCTATCTGGTATGTTTTTATACTCTATGTGTGATTTTGGTATGTAGGCATTTGTACTATAGCACTATGTTGTATGATGTTTGGATGTGGTTTTGGCATGTGAATGTGTAGAGCATATGATAAGGATCTTATAAGTTCAAATGGATTTTGATTTGGAGTCCAGATGTGTTTGTTATGCATGATTAAAGTTTACAGCATTAGTTGCGAAGGAAAAAGGTAAGGTAGCTTATGAAAATCATTCAAAAAAAATATAATAATAACTAATTCAAACAAAAATAATAATAAAGTAACTCACGTAACATGAGAAAAGCACATTGTTGGTTTTCTTTTGTTTTGCATAAAACATAAAGTAAACACATCGATTTTATATTATTTTGTCCACCACCTCACCACTGCTTACGAGAGAAATTGGATTTTGGTTTCTATTTTTTTTCTGCCGCATGAACAAAAATGTATAGGAGCATGTTTTCTTCCATTTTCTTTATGCTCTTTTCTTCTCTTCCACCTTTTTCCTAGATTCTAAGCCTTGTGGATGGTTTTTGCTTGCTCTAAATTTGGATTTGGGATTGCTACAGTCATATCTATGTAGATGCAAAACTTGTTGCGAATGAAATAGTGTCCTACTAGATTTTTTAGGATTTTCTACTTATTTTGGCCTTTTTGCCCCAACAATTTTAATTGGTGGGTTGTCTTTACCTTTTCCCTATATTTTTGTGCTAGATTAGTGTATATGATTATGCAATGTGGGCATATGTGGTAATAGCTCAAGGATGAAGCTTGGACATGTTATTTTGTCTACTTTCCCAAAATTGTTTGATTTTGGTTATGAATTGTGAATTAATATATATGCAATGTATGGTGATGAGCGACAAGGTACTCCTATGCCCAACCATACGAATCACAAGCGTTGACGTGCAATCCAGTCGAATTCTGTAGACTGTAATTACTAAGTGCACTAGAGCTAAACAGTGTGTGCATGTTGTTCGTTTGTTGTCTTTCCAATCCCACTTGTGGAATGCAATTATATGGTTAAGTGTAACTAAGGCGTATGATTTTTATTTTTTTATGTTTTTATGGAATTACTCACCTAGAACAAGAATAAAAGTAGGAGTGCTTAATAGTAAAAGTCATTAATTACTAAGAAAACTAAAGTCTAATCTAGCCTAACACAAGTAACTGTTCCCACTTCCCGGACACATCCTAAACTTTGTGCAAACACTGCTGGGCCATCAAATGCTAATTATTTCTGAGTTACCAAGTGTCACATGTATGCTCGAAGGGGTCGTGCTTGTGTAATTTAACAATTTGCTTAATTGATCAAAATGAATTGCTGCACTAATAACATGAATGTAAAGTGCATAAAATAGAATAGAATAAAATAAAATATAAATGCATAAGAAAAGAAATCTTAAGAGCTACAAGGATGAATCAAAGAGCTCATCTTTATTGCCAACACAATGGTGTGCTCAGGTACATCAATGCTTGAATAAAGATCCGTTCACACTTAGACCTCCTGCTACGACCACTTGGAAAATATTCTAACTTTAAAATGGACAAATTGCAAGAGTTTTTCTACTTTCAAATGCCTGGGTGTGGTATTTATAGACCCAGGAGTAACCCTACGATATTGAATGTACGATATCACATCTTGGGCTGTGATATCGGGTACATAATATTGTGGCCTCCTTGACATCGAAGTGATGAAAAACATGATTTATCATACCCCCACAACTGAATGAAAACTTTTCCTCAAGTACAAAAGAAGAGGAACAAGTCCCTTACAAAATATAATAGGGGGTGTGGACTTATTTGATTGACATGCAGATTAACACAAAGAAAATAGAAAAATACAAAAGTGCTCGAGCATACAATATTACAATGGTGTACAAAATTGGGTGTTCATGACAATAGGAAAGAACACCAATGGATTCAAGGAATATCCAATCCCTTTTTGGCAATAGAAGAATAAGGGAGAGATAGAAGAGATCCAGCAGTCATGAACAATCTCCCGCGAGTGATGTGGTTGCATCCTCCTTGGTGACGACAATCCTGCTTCCTATCCACACTTCCCACTACAATCACAACAAAACTAAGGATTAGTATATATGGTACAACAGATAGTGGCTTAATACCTTGTATCATAGATGATTTTATCTAGCCAGGTTGTGATTATGATAGGTTGCTTGATGTTATTAGTGGAAAGACTGACGAATGGGTTAAATAAGAGAAGCGATCCAGATAATTCAAAAAAATCTTGACACAAGGAGTACTGGAAAGAGGTCACAACAATGAAAAGGAGTTCATTACAAACATTTGTAAAGGTGCATACAATTGAATGACATGGATGGAATAAATAAATAAAAAGAATTTGATTGTAACAATGTCTAAAGGTAAAGAACTTAACTTAACCAAACCAAAAGATATGCAAATGGATCCTCCCCAAAGAAGGCACAAGCCTTTTATGCTCTTACATAACTTCAAACCAAGGCATCCTTGAGCACCATGGATGATTAATGGTTACAAAAAGTTAAGTACAAAAATCCAAAAGTAGTTGACTGAAAAACCTAACACATCAAACCAGAACATTGAATCAAAACATGAAACCAGTAGCAAGGTGAGGCATGAAAAGCATAGATAGATGACAGAGAGAGTGGAATGGAGTTCCTAAGTGTGGTCACATACAGTCCCCTATGGAGTTTGTGATTAATTAACTTGGTAGGATCTTTCCTCAGTATAGATCAAAACCAACCACTTTCAGTGACTTCACATCGATATTCTAAGGTAAGTCCATCCCTTGAGATACAAAAATGCTTCCACAAAACAACCACCATTCTAAATTGGAGTGAAGGTAGGAAGTGATAAAGGGCATTAGTTGGAGGAGACAAGAAAAGTCTCATAACTAGTGCTTGTAGCCCTTTTATTTGGTCTAAGGGATGTGCTTTGAATTTCCATATTTTTTTTTTGAATAGGAGCCACACCATGCAAAGACCCATGCATTTTCTACATTTATTTTGTCCAAGAGGTATGCTTTGAATCCTTATCTCTTCTTTTTTTGTGATGAGGACCACACGATGCAAGGACTTATTTGATTTCCTATTGTGAAATGATGCAGAATGGTGAGAAGCTTGCAAGAACACTCCTGCATACAAGAAAATAGAAAAGCACAAAGAATACCACATTCCCTTGAAGCCACACCCTGTCCAAACCTTTGATTCCTTCCCAATTCCGAAAACTACACAAGTCACCAATTTATTAAAGTTATATTAATGAAGAAGAGACTGCATGGTTCCAAAACAAGGAAAATCATAGAGTATGTGGATGGGTGGATGATGTGAATTCACTGCCTATTACATGAAAAGAAACCATGTCCCAGTCATCAGTAACGACATTCAAAGTTAGAACGTCGACATCAAGAATCAAATTACAACAGAAGAATACCACCATCGAGTAGTGCATTACCATTGTACCTACCACCTTATTAGTAGAAAAAGGTAGAGAAACACACCAAACAGAAATAAACATAACCATAAAAAAAGTAAAAGAGTAGAAAATAAATATTAAATATATTAATAATGATGTAAAGCAAAAAAAACTAAGGGAAAACCAATAACCTTAAAAAATACAAATATGTAAAATAAAAAATGTAAAACAACGAAGATAAAAATAAAAAGTTGTAAAACAAAAAGGTCAAAAACTAAGGAGTTGCCAAAGGTATTAGTATGGGTAACCATCTCCCCCATGACTAAGTTGAAAGGGAGAGATCTGAAAGATTGAGCATGGTTGTCCATCTGGCAAGGGGTTTGTTGAGTTGGTTGGCTTGGGCTCATGGAAAGGTTTTATGTGTTGAATGTTGACTAAGTGTTTTTTATTTGGGCTGTCAAGTTTCTAGATGATCATGGCCCTTGATGGAAAAGTCTTATCTATGATGTAAGGTTCTTCCCACAATGTTTGAAATTTGGTTCGTTGGGTTACATGTGTAGGATTCCAATAAAGAACCTTGTCTCCTGGTTGAAACTTGACTTTTCTTATTTTGAGGTCATGGTGTTTCTTGTTGAATGCCTTATGCATTTTTTTGGATGACAGGGCCATTAAACAATTTTCTTCTAACAAGTTGAGACTCATTAATCATTCTTTCTATGCTATACTTAGATCTAGGTCGAGGTCATAGGCTGTAGTGAGTGTACGGAGCTTAGTTTAAATGGGCAATGTTGTTAGTTTTTTGTACACGAGCTCATAGGGAGAATGACCTATGGGAAGTTTCCATGTGGAGCGATAGGCCCAAAGGGCATCATTTAATTTAGTACTTCAATCCCTTCGGCATTTGCTAATGGTACGTGTTAAAATTTTTGTAATCTCCCAATTAGTAACCTCAGCTTGGCCATTGGCTTGGGGGTGATATGGTATTATGAGTTTATGTTCAACCCCCAAGCATTGCATCAACTTCCGGAAAGTGGCACCTATAAAATGAGCTCCATTATCAGAATTAATGCATGAGGTACACCAAACCTATTTATGATGTTTTGTTGTACAAACTGAGCAACAGTGGAGGATGTACAATTGGTGATGACTACTACTTCTGCCCAGTTGGTACAATAGTCAACTATGACTATTATATATGCCTTTCTATTTAATAAAGGTGCAATGGGACCCATAAAGTCAATGCCCCAAATGTCGAATGGTTTGAGAGGTTGTATCCATTATTGTGGTCCCTCCATTCAAGCTGTCATTCCACCATCCCTTTGGCAACGATCACAAGCGCAGACAAATTGATGTGCATCCCTGAAGATTATTGGCCAATAATACCCTACCATGAGGATTGTTATGGTCGTGTGTCTCTCAGCATAATGGCCCCCACAAGGACCTTCATGAGCATCTTGAAGAACGCGAAGTTCATTCGTATTAGGAACACACCAACGTACCAAGCCATCAGGACAAACCTTGTAAAGGTTTTCATTAATCTCCATGAAATATTTAACTCAGTGAAGAAATTGTTGTTTCTTTCTAGTGTCTAGCCCTTGTGGTAGTTCTTGCTTGAGCAGATAAGTGAGGATGGTGTCATACCATTTTGGTTCATTGGGCACTTATGCATTAATAGCCCCTACAAGGAGAGATTCATCAATGAATTGATTAGATAAAGGGCTCTCTTTCTCTTTGTCATCCCATCTTAGTCATGATAAGTGATTCATGACCACATTCTCGAAACCCTTACAATCTATCATCATGAGATCGAATTCCTACAAAATCACAAGCCACCATATGACACAAGGGCTCACCATTGTTTTGTTCATTAACAATCTGATGGTGCTATGATTTGTATGCACAAACACTTTGTAGCCAAGCACATAGTGCCTAAACTTCTCTAAAGTGAACACCACTCCCATCAACTCCTTTTCTGTAGTGGTGAAGTTCATTTGTGCACCTACAATGCTCTGGCTTGCACAGTGAATGTAATATGGATGTTTTTGATCATCCATCTGCATAAGCACTACCCCCAAAGCATAATTTGATGCATTGGTCATCACATGAAATGGTCTAGACCAATCTGGTACTTGAAGAATGGGAGTTTCAACAAGATTTTACTTCAACTATTGAAATGCTGATTCACATGTAGGGGTCCAAACGAATGATGCATCCTTCTTAGTCAATTCTACCAACGGCTTGGCAAATTTGGAAAAAATTTTGATGAATTACCAGTAGTAGCCCGTATGACCAAGGAATGACAGAACTTCTTTGACTATTTTAGGTTGATAGGTTATTCCTTAGATGACCCTTATTTTTTCAGGGTCCACCTCGATTCCTACTTTTGAAATGTAATGCTCCAAAATTGTGCCTTCATGGACCATAATATGGCTCTTCTGCCAATTGAGACGGAGGTTTGTTTCAACACCTTATCAATACCTACTCAAGATGGTCTAGGGCTTGCTTGAACATAGCTTCAAAGGTAGAAAAATTAGCCATGAAAACTTCTAGCCCGCTACCGATTTGTTGTTGAAAAATGCTGAGAACTAATCTTTAAAATGTAGCTGGGCCATTACATAGACCAAATAGCATCTATCAGTAAGCAAAAGTCCCCCAAGGACTTGTGAAAGTTGTCTTTGCCTGGTCCTCTAGTGCAATCCAAATTTGGTTATAACCACTATAACCATCAAGAAAGCTATAATAGCTATGTCTTGAAATGATGTCTAGCACTTGGTCAACGAAAGGCAATGTAAAATGATCCTTGAAAGTTACCATGTTGAGCAGTCTAAAATCAATGCACACTTTCCATTTGCCTCCTTTCTTTAGCATGATCATGAAAGGGCTGATCCACTCACTATTAATGATAGGGTAGATGAATCCTACTTTGAGGAGTTGTTCAATCTCCTCTTTGACAATCTGCTTTAATTTGGGATTCAAATGTTGCTGCGACTATCATTTCAGCTTAATAGTGGTCTCAATGTATATCCTGTGCTGGCATATTCTTGGATCTATCCCAAGTGAGCTCGAAATATGACCAGGTGAAGGCTTCTAACCATTTTTCCATAACTTTTATCAATTTTCTCTTCTGTTCTGTAGCAAGCTTGGCATTGATAATACTCGGCCTTTCATTTTTCAAAAATACGTACTTCATTCCAA
This sequence comes from Gnetum montanum, assembly GCA_015680685.1. Taxonomy (NCBI): domain Eukaryota; kingdom Viridiplantae; phylum Streptophyta; class Gnetopsida; order Gnetales; family Gnetaceae; genus Gnetum; species Gnetum montanum. The sequence goes on along the minus strand of MNCI01011925.1, from coordinate 377,732 downwards.
CTAGTAGCATCTTCAATTCCAAGGGCTCTTATTTAAAGTTTTTAGAAATTTCTAGCTCACCCCAATTGACATCATCATTTGCTCCTTTGGAGAGCTGGTGATGAACTTGCTCAAGTTCATCCATACTTGCAACGTACTCATACATTAGGCCCTTAGTCAATTCCATGTATAATGTACTACTACTAGTATCAGCCGCTAGCCACTGGGTGCCTTCTTGTTTTGTGGCTGTTGTGTATAAACATCTCTGGATATTAGCTTCTAGTGCATACTACTTGCATGTAGAGATAGATATTTGCTTTACCTACCATAACTTTTACACACAATGGCACCCTGAATCACTATACGTGATACATGAAACTCTCTTCTTCTTGATCTTTTCAAATTCATTTTCTTTTGATATCTCCAAAGAAAGATCTCTAATGCTTATTTTAGCATCTATAGTACTTATCCATGTCCTTCCCATAATGATTGGAAAGTCCCCCTTGCAGTTCTCCACTTTGATTACTAAGAAATCAATGGGATATGACCACCCACAAACGATGGTGCCAATGTCTTCAACTAGTCCTAATGGAATAGTGATGGACTAGTCTACCAATTCCAACCGAATGTTGCTCTTCTTTAAGGGAGGAAGGTTCCACACTATGTACATTTCATGTGAGATCAAATTAACATAGGAACCAAAGTCAAAAAGAGATTTACAAGGTTCATTTCTAGCAATTTGCAAATAAACTAGATAACTCCTAGGACCAGCTAATTTTTTGGGTAGGTTACCAACTCGAATCCAATCAGATACAACATGTGTTAGCATTATAGTATGGATTCAAGAGGGATTTTGGTTTGAAGGGGGCTCAGTTGAGGAAATAGAGGAAGTTGGAGGATCAAGGTCACCAACCACCAATGTGTTCGAGGGCTTTAGTGGACTGCAAGGTCGAAAAAAGGGTCTTTTCTTTGTTCGTGGTTTTGACCCACTAGATGGGTTAACTAATTATAGGTTAACTACCCTCATAGCATTCCTTTGTTATGGTTGTGCAAGCAATTCACCTTACATGAACGGAGTAGGCAGTAGTTGTGTAGGAGGTGGAGGAGTAGGTGCAAGAATAAGAGGTGCATGAGGGTAATAAGTGGCATCCCTCTTTGTATAGGGTGATTGGTATGTTTCAGGAGGGTAATGGTGAGATTGGTAAGTAATAATATGACCAAAGAAGTCCCTCGGAGATGAAGGTTGCTGAACATAATAACCGTAGGATTCTAGTTGTCGATAAGGGTATTGCTATCTTGGAGGTGGCAATGCCCATGATTATGGTTGCTGCCACTACTGGTACAATTCATATGGTTGTGGAGGAGTTCCACTTGGATAGTATTGTTGTGGTTGGTGGAACTATTAAGGATTACCTTGTGGATAAGGCAATCTTTTGGGCGTTTGCCTTTGTGCAAGTCGTGGATGCAGGGCATACACCCTAGATTCCTACAAATGTGATACAACTAGACAAAATCCCTTAGAGTGCTCATACTAGCAAACATCACATCCACCATCATCATCTAAATCACTATCCATAACCATCACTATTGTAGCCATTTTACCTTTACCCTTAGATATGGTGCATTCAGCCTCCTTATGTCTCTAATGCTCTCACTCACCGCTTTACTCCTTGGATTCTTCAGCAATTTTTAAGACAGCTTGAAACTTATCATCCATGGAGTTCCATAATTAATTAACCTTAGCCATAATTTCTGATTGCAATTTTTGGAATGGCAAGGTTTTCTAATTTACCACCTCATCTCTAACAAATTCATCCTCACTATCATAAAATCTAACTCCCTTTTTCTAAATAGAAGGGTCTCTATTATATTCTTCTCCACTTTCATGTTTTTAAAACTCTCCATCCTCCTTAGCTACCTACTCGATTAATTTTTGAATCCAATGGGCACTCAACTTTGTTAATCTCCCTTAGGCATAGACACTAAGGGTTTTCCTAGTTTTGGATTGCAACCTATCTACGATATGGCAAAGTTGATCAACCTGAGAGTATCCATGGCCGAGACACCTATGCAACAGAGAGTAGTATCGGCCAACAGTAACATCCAAGGGCTCATGATTCCCTCATTTTCATCCTTGAATTTGTTTCCTTAAATTGGATACTTAGGAGTACATTTGATATTTTTCATTAAATAGTTCCAACATCATACTCCACCGCCTAATTAATTCTGGTTCCAAGGATTGATACTAACTTTTTGCTTCCCTGATGAGTGTCCTTGGAAATAATATCAACGTTTGCCAATCATTTTCAATATTCTGCAAGGCACATGCATTCTGGAAGGCCTAAAGATGATTTTGTGGATCAGCATCATATCCTCCCTCGAATTGAGGGATGTTGTTCATATCCAGCCTCTTTATTCTATTGCCCTTCACATGCCTGGTTGGAATCCTCACAGCCTTTGCAATATTTAACATGCCCTAAGTAGAAAGTAGAGGTTCATCAAGGCCATGATTGTTGTGCCTATGATGTTCCCTACTAGCCCTTCTTTCTTGATGATGGGCCTCTCTAGATTGCCCATATCTTCGATCATGACTATCCCGATGGTCCCTTCTGTTATTATGGTTCCATCAATCACCTCCATCATGATTATTTCTTTTGCAAACACGATTTGAACCCGATGAAGAAGAAGAAGATGACGATGAAGGGGAAGAAGAAGGGGAACTTACTTCACACTAATGTCTATCATCCTTCCTTTGATGCTTGCAACCACAATCATAATCATGATCTCCTTTGTTCTCCTTTTCTTGACTTTCTTCTCTGGATCCATTTTTGTCATTGGATCCATTTTGACCAGAACTTGGATTATGGATTTTGGATTGTACATTCTGGTTGAGGGCTCCTTGAACAAATTCAAAGAGAGGAGAATCACTAAAGAAATGGTCTCCTTCATCAATTGGGCCAAGTGAAGGTGGAAAGATATTTTACCCCTTGCCCTTCATAAGCTTGTGTTGATGCTCCAGTTGATGATCCCTTAATCTTTGCACTTCAATGGGATGATAATCCCTTGAGTCGAGATCTCGCATCTAGTATTCTCCATGGAGATGTTGAAGCCCGTGCTGTGTGAGCATTAGCTAGAGCATTGTTGAAATAGATTGGTCAGGTGGCAACACAATGTTGCCTTCCATATCACACCATTGCATTAGTTCATCTTGATGTAAGATGAAGGTAAAGTCTGGTACATACTCATCAGGATGAGCATATACCACCCAGTATTGTTGAGGCACTTGAACTACCCTGGGTGGAGATGGGTTCCTGTGAGAAGAAAACATTTTGTGTTAATAAAAAATGTGCAATTAAGATTTAATTTAATGATAATAATAATTTTTATTTACATAAGATTTAACTCTCAGTGTTCGAACAACGAGGTTACTAAATTTCACTAGGTTAGATAGCGCACGAAGAACTGCAGTCCCTGGCAACGGCGCCAATGATGAGCAACAAGGTACCCCTATGCCCAACCATACGAATCACAAGTGTTCACATGCAATTTGGTCAAATTTTGCATACTGTAATTACTAAGTGCACTAGAGCTAAACGATGTGTGCATGTTGTTCGTTCGTTGTCTTCCTAGTCCCACTTATGGAATGCAATTGTATGGTTAAGTGTAACTGAAGCATATGATTTTTATTGTTTTATTTTTTTATGGAATTACTCACCTAGAACAAGAATAAAAGTAGGAGTGATTAATTGCTAGGGAAACTAAAGTCTAATCTAGCCTAACACAAGTAACTGTTCCCACTTCCTGGACACATCCTAAACTTTGTGCAAACACTGCTAGGCTGTCAAACGCTAATCGTTTTTGAGTTACTAAGTGTCACACATATGCTCGAAGGGGTCTTCCTTGTGTAATTTAACGATTTGCTTAATTGATAAAAATGAATTTTTGTGCTAATAACATGAATGTGAAGTGCATAAAATAGAATATAATATAATATAATATAAATGCATTAGAAAAGAAAACTCAAGTGCTACAAGGATGAATCAAAGAGCTTGTCTTTATTGCCAACACAATGGTGTGCTCAGGTACATCAATGCTTGAATAAAGATTTGTTCACACTTAAACCTCTTATTGTGAACACTTGGAAAATATTCTAACTTTCAGATGAACAAACTGCAAGAGTTTCTCTACTTGACTGCTAAAACTTACCCCTAATTATGCGCCTAGGCATGATATTTATAAACCCAAGAGTAACCCTGCAATATCGACTGTAAAATATCACATCTTGGGTCGCAATATTGTGTACCTGATATTGTGTACTCGATATTGTAGCCATCCCAACATCAAAGTGATGAAAAACATGATTTATCATATGGGATGATGTGGACTTATAGAATATGATATATGGTGTTGATGAGACTTACATGATTGAAATATGCTATTTGTGGGTCCTACTTGGGCACGAGCATTTTTGGGCATTCCAATCCTTTCTAGTGGTAATTAAATATTATTTTATTAATCAAACTTTGAACATGCATAACTTTGCTTCAAGGAGTCCAATTTAGGTAAAATTATTATCATTGGAATCATTTTGGGAAGTACTTTCTAATTATGGGATTAGTTTTCTCTTTGCGCATATATCATTTTGAAGATTATTCTAGTGGTCATTTGTATAGAAGTACATGTCTTCTGAGGAATATGATATTGTTTTTTCATATCGAGGTCTTCATGTTATTTTGTTGCATCATGGTATTGTTCACATGGAATGACTATAATTGTTAGGGATGGATATGTGTGGTTATGTTGTTTGGGTGTGTTATGCTTATAACTTGTGTTGGCTTAAGCTAGCTGAACTATGTATTTGTTTTTGTGATGATGCTTGTGATGGTTGTTGGTGGATGGTGCTAGCATGAGGGTGTGGACCGGTTGGTGATGAGGCACCTTGGAGGTAGTATGGATTGACCTCCACTGCAATGCATTGATGAGGCTCTTATCTCAAGCCTCATCTTTAAAGTGGGAGAGCATAGGTGTGTTCATCCCTATGGTTGGTCCATGGCATAGGGGTGTTCATCCTTATTTCCAATCCTCCAGAAGGCTAGTGATTGTGTGTCATAGGTTGACGGACCCTAGCATTAGTTGGATAAATAAAAGACTAATAAAAGACCTATAGGCAATGGCTGTTATGAGTACTCATGGCAACATTTCACATGCTACACTAAGTGTGGATATGCTAGCCACCACATGGGCTATGTATGTGATAGTATTGATTTGTGAGTCATATTGTTAATCATATGTGTTCTGATTGGATTATGATGGTGTGGATCATGGACTATTTAATGGTATATCATGGGTATGATGACATGGGTAGGATAGATGATGTCAGCCATGGCTTTATCTATGATAGTATGTTAACATTATGGGTGATATGGTGTGTGTTGTTTTGAGCATGCGTAAGACTAACCATTGTTACAAGTTGCCTTGTACCCCACTCCTCTCCTCTAGTGCAACACTTGTCAACCATCTAGCAGGGGAAGTGTAAAGGCTTCCCACTTAGTTGTGTATTGACTTAATTTAATTACAGGTGAAAGGTGCAGGAGCCTAGATGATCATGGAGAGGGAGAGTAGAGGAGGGGGGAAATTTCAATGCTTAGTTAATGTATCTTTTCATGTATAGCAGTGTAGACTAGATATCATTGTATATATATGAGGATGTTTTTTGTGTTTTTGTCATTTAGCAAAGTAGTGCATAGTTTGCTTTATGTCGCAACATGCATTTTTATAAAGTGATATGTATGTTGAGTTTTTGGTGTGGTTGGAAATTTCTGGACTGTTTGACCTTCCTTAATATAATATATTCTACACATCATTGGTTTTAGTTTTCATGCTTTTGATCATGGGCATCACCCTACCCTAGCTAGGGTAGGATGTTACACAAGTCATGCTTAGAGGACTCTGAAGTGGATGACTTTGCATCGTGCTTCATTTTAAGAAAACTCTGCAGTATGCATCATCTTCCATTGCAAAATTATTTTAACAAAATGTTGATATACAAGCTATAGAAAACTAGGGTTTACTGAAAAACAATAAAATAACAAAAATCATGGTCACCTACAACTTATTTTAACTATTTTATAGTGATTACACATGTTAAATATTTTTTCTAATTAAATCTTTAACTTGTAATAACTAACAATTTGTACAAATAAACTTATAAATGTTAAAACCTTGTTTTTTTTGCACAATAATTTCACAAACATGTCAATATTCTAATAAATTAGGTGTTTTCACATACACCTATAATGATAGAAGGGTAAAAAGACTAAAATGCAACTATGCTTCAACAATTAGTAATGGCTTTTTTACTATAGAATAAGCTATACAATTTTTGGATGTTTTTTAAACATAAAAATTAACTTTAATAGTTTCATTTGTATACCTATTAATGCATTAAGTGCAACCAACAACTCTATCACCATATTTAGTTCATAGTGTTGATAGATTAAGTCATTATAAACCTATTTTGATATTATGTTGAGTTTAGTAATACAATGGTCACAAGGAATCTAATGCTAATTATGTTAACTTATATCAATTAGAAATGTTAATTATTTTAGATGCATTGTAATCACTTGATTATCTATGGTGTTTATAAGAAAAAATATATTTCAATAACTCTTAGGTATATAAAATGACTTCAACTTCCTTTAAATGTTCTGACTTGTGTATGTTACATATTTGAGTGAAAGAACAAAGAGTATATATTGGGTTAAGAGAACCATCATGATGGTTAACAAAACAAATATGAAAAATAGTTAAAATTAGTTAACACAAGCTAATATAATTACTTAATAAGCTTTTAGATCATTAAGTATTTAAATGTACAACATCATGGCAATGTTGCACAACATGATGGTGTAAATCATTACTCACAATGTTACATAATATAAATCTTATTTAGAATGTTAAGCTTGATAGAAGCACATCAAATTCTTAACACATGTTAAGATATCTCTCTACTTAACTATCAAGACTTTCCACATGCAATTTTACCCTGTATCATTGTACATGATACATGGAACTCATTACTTCTCAATTATACCATTTTCATTTTTCTTGAAGATTTCCAAGGAGATGTCTCTAATCCCTAGCTTAGTATTAATTATGCTAAGTAACGCTCTTCCCATGAAATCAAGAAAATCAGTTAGAGATAACCATCCATTAATGGTGATAGCCACATACTCTACTTACCCCAACTAGACAATCATGAACTAATTAGCAAGCTCTAACCTAATATTATGCTTCTTTAGTGGTAGCAAGTTCCATGCCTTATGCATATTTTGGAAGATTAAATTGACATTGGAACCTAAGTTGACTCAAGCTTTACATGGCAAATTTCCAGCAATTTGCAAATAAATTAAAGAGCTTCCTAGATATATTCTCTTCTTAGAAAGAGTTCCTACTTTATTCTAATTTGATACTACATGAGTCAACATGATAGTCTTGATGCTTAAATTTTTATTTAAAGGTAGTATGGGCTTGGTTGAGATATGAGGAGATGTTGCCAATGGCGTTGGAGCTTCAACTATAAGTTCTTGCATTGGACCAAATGGACAAATAGGCCCACCTGTCCCCTCTACATGCACCAAAGCTATTCTAAAGAAATTGTGCTTCCAAGGTTTGCACTCACAGTTATTAGTATTATCATCCATATGCATGTTAATAACTCTTAGTGCATTCTTCTATTGTGGCTATGATGGTACCTCACTGTGCATTAGTGGAGGTGGCACTAGAGGAAAAAGAGTGTGAGAGTGTTGTGGATGTTGCAAAGGATGATGAAAGATGCTTAAGAAGCTACACCACTTGAGAAAATAGGTCGCTAAACATAATATCCATAAGGATCAAGTCACCTGTAAGGATACTTCTACCTTGGTGGCAGCATCACCCATGACTATGGATTTTGCCACTACTAATGATATTTTCTCTTGAGATTGAGGAGGAGCTACACTTTGATAATACCAATGTTTCTAATAGGACTATCTATAATTGTCTTAAGGATAAGACAATCTCCTTGGCATCTACTTCTTAACAAACTTTAGTTTCAAAGCATATGCACCTTATTCCTACAAGTGTGTCATGATGGAATAACATCTTTTGAAATGCTCATATTAGCACAAATCACACTTATCATCTTCCTCTGAATTAGCATTATCAACCTCCTTAACTACAACAACATTTCCTTTTTGTTTATACATGTCCCATATTGCTTCCTTTTTAATTTTTTCTCTTTATCCTTTGCAAGTGTTTGCTCTATCTTCTCTTCAACTATCTTTAGTGTGGATGCAAATTTCTCTTTCAAGGAATCTCACATCTTCTCAACCTTAGCCACAATTTTTAAAATATATTGTTAAATTGACAAATTCTTTCTTAAAATCACCTCTTCCATTGGGTCTTTATCTTCCAATACATCATAGGCACACATATTCATCTTGCAAATAGATGGATCTCTGTTGTATTCTTTCATACTTTCCCTCTTCTTGAGTTTTCCTTTCTCTTTAACTACCTAATCAATAAGTCTTTGAACCCAATGAACCCATATTTCTAAAAGTCTCTCTTAGGCATAGATCCCAAGAGTCTCACATGTCTTGTTTCAGAGTCCATCTATGACATGCCTTAGTTGTTCCCTTTGGGAGAAGTCGTGGCTTGGGCATCTATGAAATATCAAATAGTATATGCCCAAGGCTACATCAAGGTATTTATGATGCCCTTGCCTCCATCCTTAGATCTACTTCTGCAAATTAGACACATTCAAATATGTTTAGTACTTGTCATTGAACAACTTCAAAATTGTACCCCATTTGCAAATGAAGTCAAATTCTAAATATTTGTACCATCTCTCAACACTTTTGGTAAGTGTTCTTGAGAACAATTTAAGCTTCTACCACTCATTCTACAAGGTGTAATTATCATGAGAGGCTTAGAGTTGATTCTGTAAATATGCATTGTAGCCTTCGTCTAATCAAGAAATTTTGTTCTTATCTACCTACTTAATGTGACTTTTCCTTTTATGCCTAGTTGAAGTATAAGCAACCTTCCTAATGTACCACTCGTTCTACAAGGTGTAATTATCATGAGAGACTTGGAGTTGATTCTGTAAATATGCATTGTAGCCTTCCTCTAATCAAGAAATTTTGTTCTTATCTACCTACTTAATGTGACTTTTCCTTTGATGCCTAGTTGAAGTATAAGCACCCTTCCTAATGATAATCATGCTCCTATTGTTTAGATGGTTTTCATCAAAGTCCTCTGGTTCATGATTGCCTTCGTTACACTCATGACCCCTTTTGTATTCACTACCATACCTTTTGTCATGTTTGTGTTCATAATCCATGTCTCCATCTATACCTTGATCTCCATCTCTACCATTGTGTCTATTTTCACTAGGCTTTATGTCTTGGTTTCCACCACCATCTCTTCCAAGTTACCTCTCTTGATCTCTATCTATGGCTTTTCCTCGTCTACACTCATCCTTGTCAAAGCTTGATAATGAGGATGATGAAGAGGGTGGAGAATTAGAAAAGTCATGCAAGCTTGCTCTTCTTTATAAACTCTTTAAATTGTTTCTTCTTTGCCTATGAAAGAACCTAGTTCTAAAGCCCTTCTTCTTTATTAATTCCCATTCTTCCCCTTCCTTGGTTGCTTGCCAAGACAAACCATACCCATAGATTACTTGTTTCTTCATTGTTAAAGACAGGAGGATTTTAGCAATGGGATCTTCCTAATTGGTAATCAGTGTTCTCCTTCTCTAACTGAGTTGTCAATGAGATAGGTTGTGTTCTTGTCCTTGGCAAATTCATGGTGAACTTTCATGAAAAGATCTTGTCTACGTTGGACGTTTGTGGACTTGTATGGTCTAGACATGTCATTGAGCACTTTGTACTCACCATTCTTCATTCTTCATCAATGTAATAGTTTTCAATCGATTCTTCATCAATGTAGTAGTGAGCATTGATGATGTTGCCTTACAAATCCTAGTAAAAAGCAAAAGCAAATTCCAAATAGTAAGGACCTGGATGATGGTAAATACTTTCACTTGATAAGACACATCATCATCATTATCATTACAATTGGCCTTGTGATTACTCGTTGTGGCATTATCAATAGTAGATAGGGAATCCATCTTACGAGAAGTAGATATATTGAATTAATATGTGTCTATTAAAATATGAATATTCCTAAAAAATAAATTGGTAAGCTTTTTAACCACCTCTAGGATTACTAACAAATATGCCACTGGACCTACCAAGCAATATCACAACTTGGTTACCAAGAGATTACACACTATGCCCAAAACCTATTGTACTCATTCCACCAATTTACAAACATGTAAGAACATATATCGTTATGTTAATTACATGAGAAAGTAAACTACAATTAAAGGAAATCTAAGCTAAGTCAAAGTGTTGCAATGAAATGAAACAATTCAATCTTTGTTGTCAATCATCCAATGTGTCCAAGAATATCCTACTTGAATAAAGACATTGTACAATTACTTCAAACCTTACTATAGACACTCATTGACTACTATTGAAATCACAAAAATAAACTAAGAAAGTCTAACTAAAATTATGAACAAAAGATGCATTTAGTACAATAGGTGGTTGTATTTATAGGCAAGGATGGACAAGGCAATATCACAATTTTGAGATTGCATGAAGATCGATGCAATATCATAGGTGCATTAACTATTCATCATAAATGATGTCATGCAAAAGGACTATATTCAAATCACTCATTCTAAGTACTATTCTTGTTTTTTCTTTGCTTAGTTAATTATTATTTCACTTGTGTAACATGCCTTAAATATAAATATAAACATGCAAGTTGATCATTCATAAGTAAATTTCAAATTTTAATACTTGACAAAAAATAATAATATGCTAAAGTTTTCCATGCTTCTTCGAGTCTTGTAATCTTCTATTAATTATTCATAAGGTGGAAGTTTAAATTGTTACTCATCTTAGTCCTAAGTATATATGTTTTGTTTGCCTATCATTTGATTCTCATATATGTTTTTTATAAAAACAAATCTTCTTAATCATAAAATGTAATAGATATTGCAAATCTTCTTATCCAATTATGTATCACAATCTTCTAACCTATTGCAACTTTTGTGGAGGTGTTAGAACTCAAAATAATCTAACTATAAATACACTTCCAAGACATATAGCTAATAAATACACTTCAAAGACATATAGCCAATAAGATATATCAAGAAAATTATAAAGAAGTACAAAAGACCATCATTAACAGTATGGTATTAACCTAGTGGTAAGACTCCTGATTTAAATGCTTCAACTTATGAATTGAATTCTAGTATGCAATACTAAATTCTAAAGTTCTAATTTGACTATGTGTAACATAACATGCACTACCATAGTACTTATAGTTCAATATAGCTGAACAACATTCCCATAGTTTGCATAGAAAATTAACGTTAAACAATAGTAGCTCATGTAACAAAATATGTATACATTCATTGTAAAGTAAGAGTTCAAGAGTTCAAAACCAAAAAAGCACACAATTAGGTAACATACACTAATAGATAAAATAATAATGAGAACAAAATTAAGAAACACCTAATAAAATAATCAAGGTCACATAGTCTAGCATGTCATACTTAAGTTCACACAAATATACATAGCTCATAAGAAAAACAATCATAACTATATAGAAATGAAACTAAGTTGGCAAGCAAACAAACATAAAAATAAGGAATTTAGCAAATAAAAGGTTAGGCAAGGCTAAACATACCAATAAAACATGCCAATAAAGGGTTCAAGTTTAGGCAAGGCTAAACATACCAATAAAACGATAAAAAATGTCCCTACACCAAGGGTATGACAAGACAAAGGGTAAAAAAGGTAAAATACTATTACAAAAATAAGGTTTTTAAAATAAAAACATTTATGTAATAGTAAATTCAAAACAAACTTGAAAACTAATTCCAAAGAAAGTTTTAGAGAGTAACTATGAAAAAAGAAAAACTTCAATTTTACCAACATAATTTTCAAAGTTGCATGCATGATGATGCAAAACATCTACTTGCAACAATTCTCATGAATAGGGTAAGAATGAAATTACATCACCTTTAAATTGAAATTAAAAAATAAATCAATAAAGAACATGAATGCAAAATATAGCAAGTGTGTTTACTACTTACAAAAGATAAGCAACATGTATTATTATTAGAATACTGTAAACAAATTTCTTCAAAAGAAAATCACTTCTCTAGTCAATCTTTGAATGACTTATTCAACCTATGCATATAGAATTATATACAAAACATGTTAAAATTACTTGACTATTGGACACTTCTTGTATACTCAGCTCCTAATATATTACATTGGTACAAGTTACTTTGTTTGTTCGATCATGCATTACATTAGTACAAGTTAATTTAACATATCCTTTGATCCTAATCATCACAACCCTAAAATAAGTACATCATGTCTAAAGAAAAAACCCAAAGATTTTGGGAATACCTTCTTAAGTTTTCATTCTTACAATCAATCTTGAAAAATCATCTTAAGATTTTGGGAATACTCAAAGACACCCTCAATAGATTTTTACTTCTCAATAAAAAGCTTCTTATAAAGAAGAAAACTCTCTTCAAAGAAAAAAAAAATCATCCTACACACTTCAGTTTTAATTTAAGGTTGAAATTAGAATTTTTTAAAAAATAAAAAAGCATTGACATATAAAGTATTAAACACAAGGATGAGTTCGCTCAAAACAAGTTGATATTTCATTCGATCAAAATAACCACACATAGTTAAACATGTAAAATATATGTCATAAGAGAAATGGTTAGGCAGGAGTTGCAAAGAATGCAACAAAAAAGAAAAATCAGAGAGAACAGGCTGTCCGACCCCGCAACAAAATAGCAGTTGCACGGCTACGATGAAAATATGCATCTACAGTTTGGAATCTGCGAATAGCTATTGAAATGCTAGAATTTTAAATACCTTTCTGGACGTCTAGGAAGATTCAGATCAAAGTGCGTAACAATTTACTCTGAAATAATTCTAGCAAGCCCCTGCGTCCCATATTAAAATAGATTCTACCACTTTTATCTCTGCTCCATTTTGCTTTCATGAAAATGTATTACTATTTGTAAAATGTTGAAGCTTACTATTTGTTCCTTTATTATGTCTTCTTCCCATTATTCGAGTATTATTGACATTCCAGAGAGACGTCATCCAGCAAGTTCTTCAAACAGGTGTTTTGCCACCAGTAACTTTTTCGTAACTAGCAGGTCCAAAATGCATAGACACGGTGCATGCCCTTTTGCTAACATGGTTATTACTTGTAACGAACTCGGTGACATTCCTTGGACGTTTTCTTATTTACGTGATTTTGTGTAAACAGTTTTGACTAACTGTGTCAAATAGGTAATTCATTCTATCTCAGCAAACCACCAGAATTGAATCCAAAACCTGAGACAAATTAGCAGATACTTCAAGATCTTATCACTATGTACCAATATTCCCTGAACTGCACGAATACCCACTAGGTGTTTCACACCAACTCCAACTTACATTGCTAAAATAGAAACAATCAAATCGGAGAAATATTTCCAACGCAAAAATACAGAAGAATTCTACATGACACAACAGCAAAATGAGGTAAATTTTTTAATGAATAAAAATAGCAATAAATCTCCCATGTAACGTGGCCAGGAAATAAGCTATCATCATACAAAACCATCTCTCCATCAAAGGCATAACCTCTTGCCCAGTTACTTTAAAATATATATTGTGGAACTTGAAGAGGAAATTCAGCAACCGCAACATCGAACATTAGCCCCTCAGGCCTGGCTAAACTGTTATCCCAAAAAAAAATCACATTTTAGATTCTTCAGCAAAATTTGCACTACAAATAATACAATGTACAATTGCATACCTTCCAGGCACAAACTTAAAATGCCCTTCCATTGAACCAGAATAGGATGGCATGTAGCTACAGCTTTCATAGACGAAAGCATCACCACCCGATTGTAGAAGTGGATACTGATCAACAATTCGAATAATATTACCGTACAAAAATAGGATACTCTGAAATAAGGGGCAAAATGTAATATTTACAAAGTTACCTTCCCAATAACAGCCTCCGCATGAACTTCATCTATGACGGAACCATTTGCACGAATTATCCAATGCCTACTAAGTAGCTGGCATGACCTCAATGGATTCTGTTTGGAAGCATTATCTCCATTAAGAAGACGCAACCGGATTTGATACGAGAAAACATACTGAGGATTTTTATCATTCAATATACTTGACTCTGGGACAAAAACAGCAGAGGCAAGAACCTGAAAAGTTTAAGTAAAACATTAAGAGGAAATAAACCAAATTTGGTAATGAAAAAAATTAAATAATATGCAGCTCAATTAGAGATGAATAATTAAGGAAGGTGAACTATTACTTAATGTATAGAGTATTTTTTCTTTGAATCCATGCAGGTATGTTTGCCTCCAGGGCCAAATGTGAAATATGCGTTAGGCTTTACAGACAATGTAATATCAGACAGAAGTCTAACTTTGTTGAACGTAACAGAGACAATATATTAAAGATAAAAAACGCATTCTATACGAAGATTTAGAAATGATGGAAAAACAAAACTAACACCAAACATCCATCTGACCCAAAATGGTAAGTCGGATATGATGCACTTAATTTTCAAGCAGTTTTTACCAGAATTGCATCTGGAATTTCAGGGAAGTAGGAACAAGAGGAGATATCAAGCACTTCTCAGGATACGCAGTATGTTACATATGATGATAAAATGCAGATAAAAACTACTACATTTTTCACTTTTAGAATGCAATAAGAGACACCCTGTGCAACCGTATTCAAGGCCTACTGGTAAAACATGCCTTAGGTTTTAATGTCAAGTAATTCAAACATGCCACTGCAGGCACAAGTCATCATAAAAATGTAGAATCAAGTTGGCATGACAACCACTGCCAAATCATCTGCCTACTGTAACAGGCTTGTGATTGAACTGTATCAGAAACCTCTGTTTGGTTCTTCATATTCCTGTAAGAAGGCCTACTTAGTCCACATATCTAAAACCTGTAAATCCAATTTTCCAGTTGCTCCAAAGAATCAATCCATATCAGGTTGTCATCAGTCTGTAACAGTCCAATACAACATGCAACCAGCATTTAGTTCACAGCAAAGCTGATGCCTGGCTTAGTAATGATCAGATGGTTCAAGCTGCCCCAGCAATTTCCAAAACTAGGCTTCTTCGGCTGAGTCAGAATCATCTGTACTTCATTTGTTTCAAGGATCAAAAGGCATTATAGTCTTCTTGAAATCTATTTTGTTTTAAAGATGATTTTATCCTTTTCTTGAATGAATTAGAATCCTAGAAAAAACATGAAGCATCCAAAGATCGCATTTAATTTCCTCAAGGAAGGAACCAATTATCCATACACCTCTGCACCAACCACCAGCTGTCATTCATTTGGTAGTTTCATAACTTGTCTTTTATGATTTTTGTTCATTTAAGGCAAAATTATTTTGCAATCTAACGTGTCATTGTATAACTACTCCGTTTCACGTCTTTTCAATTCAGAAAAATACTCTTTCAATGTTTCTATGCACTCTCATTGAAACTACGTATGTCACGTTTATTCTTAAGACTTTATTTTACCCCATTTGGAACTACATGTTCTGAAAATTTATGCTTTTTAAAATAGGGAGCCATGATAGTTTCAAATCTAATCTATACTCACCATCCTGATAGCCTAAGTAGGATAATGATCTTTAACAGTTACAAAGGTTTCCCATCTAGCACTTTGTGAACAACTTATATGGGTGTAGATAGTGCCTGTGTTACCTTATCTAAAGCAATATATATTATGAAAATAGCATTCTTTGTAACACAAATTTGAAAGTACAGGTTTTTCAATAAGACAGGGGATTACAATTCATCTTTTACAAGTCACCTTCACATTGTAAAAATTTCACAGCTGAATTTACATAACCAACGCTTAGTCATGAAATTTGATTCTGAGTGACTTCAACAAGTCATCCTGCCATATTTACTCAACATAACATCTTGATCTTCTCCCATACTACGGATACTTCTTCATTACCCAGTGTAAAGTGCTCTGTTTCATAGGACTCTTTATAGTCATGGTTCTTGTTTGCTATTCCCAGGACTCCTGTCATAACAGATGATTCTTAACTAACAATTTGTTATGAAGATTACATTGCCTCGTTTGATGTTTTCACAATGTAACCAACTTTGCTATTTTTAACTCATTTGTTACCTTACTTCACTACACAACATACTCTTTCACAATTGTTCAGGTCTTTCACAGCTTTAGGATATGCAAAACAAGTTTATTGATTAGTTTTGGTAACCATTACAATTTCTAAGGAGATACAATGCGTATAAATTTTCAATATATTGATCAACAAACCATGAAACCAATGCTAAAAAGCTAGATTCAGCTAATCAAGCATACTACACTAAAGGGCATGTTTGTTTGATTTTGTCTGTGCATGCTGAATCCATGGAGATGCTAAGTCTACGAATTCATGAATCTCAACAGATTACACCTCTGGAAGTGTGATCCGGAAAGAATCCAGAAAATAATAGGAGTATTTTTGGTGGGCCCAAGAAGAATCTAAAGATTCATCTTTAA
Source organism: Gnetum montanum (assembly GCA_015680685.1). Classification (NCBI taxonomy): domain Eukaryota; kingdom Viridiplantae; phylum Streptophyta; class Gnetopsida; order Gnetales; family Gnetaceae; genus Gnetum; species Gnetum montanum. Next base: position 361,039 of record MNCI01011925.1, on the reverse strand, counting down.
AAAACCACATGAAAGCAAACAAACACGCCATAAAAGTTCCCATAACAGTGAAGAAATACCAATATACCTCCCATTTAAGTATTTAGTCTGTTTTAAATCCAACAAATTTGAACATTTTAAATCAATCAAAGTATTCAAGATTATAGTTATTTTATAGTAAACAATGGTATTTTAGAGAGAATACTATAACATTGGACCATTGTATAATCACCATGCCTTAAATCGAGAACCTTGATGCACTTTTCTGATCTTTCTTAATGCACATGTTACATTAAAAATTAATTGTCGAAGATTTTGTTATTTTATTTTTATTTTTTTATTGTTGATCCTATTTTGTTTATTATTTTTTACTTGTTTTGTTTTTTTACTGTTGAACCTTTTCTTATTTGTTTATATAAAATATCAAATATTTGACAAACTGTCTCTGACTTAAAAGGCCTTCAGCTTTGAACTCTCAGCCAATAATAGAACACAACTTTTTAACATTCTACAATTTAATAACTCTTCAAGACTATTCTTTCTAGCCTAACAAATTGTTGCTAAAGGCATCCAATCAAAGTTGTTACATAAAGCATCACAAAAAACTAACCTCAACACCATTTGTAACAGCCTGACTGCAAAGAGGCCTTTTTTCAGGGAAAAGGCTTATTCCCTTAATAACATGCTGCTTCTTCACAGAGAACATACCTGCTTCTAGTCGTCTAACATACTCTTCTAACCAAAGGAGAAACCCATCTTGCAGAAATGCATCCACAAACGCATCAGGTACACAAGGCATCATTTCCCCAGTTTTGGGAAGATAACTAGTACCAACATAAACTTTTCCATCAGAACAATCAAGAAAGAAAAATTTCTCAGAAAAATTTTTAGATCCTGCTGAAGCTGCAACAACAACAAATTCTGATGTGTTAGGAAGAGATATCTTTGAACGCAATCTTCTAGTAAGTCCGAGAATGTGTTCCAAAGGAAGTAAAACTACATTAACAGCATGATTATAAAAGCTATAACTGCCAAAGAGCCCTGAAATAGGTGCTGAGCCATCGACTGGTACATTTTGCCCATTACAAAACCGATACATGACTCTCATTGTGATAGGTAGCTTGCAATGAAGGTTATTTTCAATTTCCATTACCTCTTCTTCAGATACCCCATCCACTAGAAAATTTTGCCCCTCTGGAAAATTAACTGCAATCCAGTTTTTCAAAGCATCCCAACATTGCTTGGCACGCTTTACAACAGATAATGGGTATATTGCGAATTCTTCCTGCCATCTAACATATGTTTCCTGAAAAGACAAATAAATCAGATAATTTAAGCAGCTAAGCTAGCTGAAATAAAGGAAATAAACAACTCACGAGAAACATGTACAAAGATAAAAAAACACAAAAAAGTGTCTGGATAGATATAACTATTAAGAAGATATCATACATGAAGACTGCACGGGCTGTTCAACATGATGTTCTGAGTCAGAACATTTGGAATATCACCATCCAGTAACTAAAGCAAGATATCCATCCTATAACTATATATACAATGCTGCCAACCTATATCTCACTAAAAGTAGCTTCTAGACTATTGACATTGTCATACAGAACTGCGATCAAATACTAATAAACATGCAAGCGCATGCACTTTATTTCTGGAACAAGAGCGCCAACGTGAAGTTGCTGCATCCTTATCTTGTTACAATGGAGAACACATATATCATATCATCGCATAGATCTTTACTAATACAATGGACCTTTACTGTTTGAAGCATTCAAGACATTCAAAGGCATAGCATATATCAAACGAAATGAGTCATTGGAGAATATAAGATTGGAGAATTTTAGCTTCTGCATCAAAAGTAAAGGTAAAGAATCATAGCAAGTTGATAGGGCTTTTAATGAATGTTGTATTAAGAAATTTTGGTGAACACTTCATTCACTAAAAGCTAATAATCACTCCCTGATGCTGTACTTAACATACAGTAACCCCTTCAGAGCACTTATCTGGAATTGTATGCCTTTAAATTCCAGTATGGCTTAAAGTTCAGAATTTTAGTTTTATTAATTCAAGATTTAACTTTTAACAAGATTGCCCAGTTGCTTTGGAGAAAGTTTTTGCCTGCTCAAACTGATTTGGAAGAATTTTACAAAGTCGTTTTTAAGTAAAAGCAACAGAACCTTTACTGCATAATGAATGTAATGAAGCTGAAAATATGACAACTATCAAATAATGGTTATGAAAGGTAGGAAGATTACAAAAGGTTGGTACTCCTTACTGTCCCTGCAAGCAGCTAATGAACTGAAAGAGATTAATGATGACTAATATGCTTTCAATTTGTTTTAAAGAATCCGATAGCTCTCATTTGTTTATCCTGCTATCATTTCTTTTAGTTTTAAATATTATACTTTCAATTTGGCCATGAAATGCATGACAAGCTTTATTCCATATCATGGATTACCCCTTCTATATACTGGGAAGACTTTGCGCTCCTAAAGATGCATAACTAACAGCAGAACCACCATTTGACATGGCATATGTAATTCTGGGGCCATGTTCTTATACAAAATCTGAATTTGGAATAACAATTAAACATTATTATATGCTTTTATCTACTGGACAAGGAAGCCATATCTGCGTTCCTGGAAATTAACAAGAGCTATAACACTCTATCCTGAACAGCAGCCAGACGGCTATAAAGAACTCCCCGCCGTGCTTTCGTTTCCTCTACAAGCCGCATGAAATAGCTTTATCAAAAAGCGTATTTCATGTACAGTGAATTTCAATTCAAAAGCCAATTCTTATACCAAAACTACATAAAAGGTGACAAAATTATGTTACTTCCGTTTGGAGAACAGAACAAAGCTACCGTTCTCTAATTTTTAAACACGGTAGCCTTAAATGCACAGAATTCAACCGAAACCCTAGTTCAAGAAAACAGTCTCAGGAACCTACATGTGGAAACCAAAGTTGAGAAAATGTCGTAACACAGTTGCTTTCTAAGGCTTAAACGCAAAAAACATCAACAATTCAATGAGGAGCATTATGCACCTTGAAAGTGCGGCAGGGGTTCCCACGGAGGTCGACTTTGGAGATGACAGCGAAATCGCGGGAGCAATGCAATGACCAGACTCTGTCATCGTCGGCGATTGACTTACAACGATGACTCGTGCAAGAAATCTTAGCTGCATCTTCGGCCGCCAATCTGACGAGAGCGAGCTGCAGAACTTCATCAGGCAGAGCTTCCAGCCCCATTTTCGCTCGCGTCCCAATTCACTGGAAATCCTCTGAAATTCGACTCTTGACCAAGTTTTAGGCTGCACTGAGGAATAAAGCCAAAACTATGGGCAATGCGTTTAAATGAGCTTCCAGCTCCCGTTCTCGTTTATTTATTTATTTATGTCTTTCTTTGAGAAATATTGAGGCTTCACTTGTCGGTGCAAATCTTGTGAAATACAGGTATCACTTATGTTTCCTAAACCACTACGCTTATCACTAAGTTAATTCTTCATTGTTAATAAGTTTAGTGAGTGATAAGCAAGTTCTTGATCTAAGTTCACCTAGTAATACGAGGACCTCTTGGCCAAAATCATAAACTCAAAAAGCAATAAAGATTCTATTTGTTATTTCTCTTATGGTGATGAACTCAAACACACTAACCTTTCACGCTAGAAGAAAAAACTGATATAACATCTAATCATTTCCTAGTCTTAAAAAAATAATAATACAATTATCATAAACACTCACCAACTAACCCACCTAATGCAATGATATCCAACACAAATAATATCTCGCTTTGATGAAATATCTATTTTTGGAGAATTGTTGAAACCAAAAATATGACCATATATGCCCTGAGCTATACATACAGCCAACACAATAGCTAAATGTTTAAGAGACTTAGAATAAAAACCTAAAGTTACAAGTTCAATTTCAATGGACAATGTTGAGTTACAATTTTTTTTAGAAAAAATCATAAAATGAATTTTGAAATTGACATGTTCAATAGATCCAAGAGAATCTCAATGAATATCAGTAAAAATTCAATTTCAATTTCAATACTTTCGTGAAATAGAGGCATACATAACAATATCTCATATACGGCTTGCAATTTAACCTATGACATGTACAACTACAAACCACATTGTCTAACCAAGTGTGCAAGGCGTCCACGAGGAAATATCTCTTTTTCATAAGAATTAAAAATGAATTAATATAAAGCCTCTACAAAAGTCTATCCTTATTAGGAGGAGAATCATCATATAAACTTGTAAATGAGCAGTTTGCATATTTACAATGAACCTCAACATAGGTCTTGTTTAGTTACTGAAAAAACTTCTGCCCATGAAGTGTATAATACATGAAAATATGTAGCAAATGGCAAAAGTGGGGAAGGGAATGTTGGAATGGAATATTGCAATTGCTCTAAAGAATACTGTTTCAATGTTATACAATGACTTTAAAAACTCAAGGTTAACAAGTACCGGTTAGCATTTCCCTTATGATATTCAAGTAAGTGATCTAGAGTTTTTAGACCATGAATTTTCATTTCCAATTCTGAGTTGGAAATTGATAAGTATAGATTGCACTCCTAACGTTACTCATCGTCAAAAATCAACAAAAACATGATATTATTTTACTTGTACTGGAAGCCAACAGCAAAATTTAAAATTTATAATCTAGAACTCCAAGACCCTTCTGAATCACCGATAAGCTGCTTCAAAAAAATAATTAAAATAAAAGCTAAATTTTTCTTAATTTTTATACGTGTCCAATGCCCAAGCAAACACCTGGTATATAAAATAACTCTCATATTTTTCATCCAAAAATTTACGGTATGCAAAATAATATTTTTGAGCTAAATTAGGATTATGAAATTTTATTTCATTCTGTTCATTTTAACAATTTCATGTAACATGGCATTCGTTTTTCTTTTTAAAGCACACAAATATTGATTAACCCTTTCTAAGTATAATGCACTTTGCCTTCTAGATACATGACTGTGTTTGTCTAATTCTAGGTCATCTTCTGAGATCATCACAAAGATAATCAATGGTTGCAGAATTAAAGTCAACTGCCTCCATATGTGTCATTGTAGCTAGATAAAACATCTAATTCTAAAACCAATAGACCATAGATAAGACATTTGACAACAATTAGCATATTACAACAAATCTTTCCAAGATCGGTCACCACAATTTGATAGAAGCATATTACAAGAAGGCCTATTTTGACGCTAAATGTTGCCTCTTTGTAGATAACCATGTACAGGAAACACAAAACAGTATTGGTCTTCTCTAAAATGAGGCATACCAAATTCCTTTCAAAATTTCAAAGGAAAAAAGAAATACGTGTGGAATTTTTGAAGGCAGAAGAATATTTCAGCGCTTTCCCTGCACTCAAAATTGAAGAGCATGATATGAGAAACTTCAATCATTAAATGTACATACAAACAACATTAGATCAATTTCATAAACCTTTACAAGATCCATTTATAACGAAAAAAGGGGGAGAAAACCTTCTTCAAAATGAAAACATAGCATTTACCTTATGTTTCTTAAATTTTCTTTTCCTGTTTTGGAATCATGGAAACCTTTGGCACGGGAACCAGTGGATTCATTGTGTTCAATTGCCGTCAATCCAGAAACATCATCATCGAGGTCATCCATTAAACCCATTAATCTGGAAAATAACAACACAAATGTTAAGAATAAAATTTTATTTGTTAAAGAAAAGTAAAGCAAAACTAAAATCAAATGTACCCATTTCTTGATTTCTTGAGATGCTTGAGCTTCTTTTTTTCTTATTTTGAAAGAGGAACACGGGTGAACAACTCCTCTTCTTGATGGGCCCGTTTTTGAAGCTTTAGTTGTTTCCTGACAAGTTCTTTACTTTCTGCTCTAATAACTTCTCTTACCCATAAAAAACATTTATAAAATTTATCTGGCTTTCCTATACATCTTCTGGCTTTCCTATACAACACTTTATCATATATCGAAGCACCTATACCTCTTCTGGCCTTCCTTCTAACTCATTTGCAAGATCCCTCACATATGCACTGCGTAACCCTTTGTATAAGATCTCTTTCTGCATACGTTTTCTGCATACGTTTTTCCTGCTTTTTTAGCCTATCATCATTTTCCTCCATCATTGTTGGAGCAAATTTTGGAGGCTTATATACACCTCCCTCCTGCTAATGAGTTATTACAAGTTTAAGTTCCATGTAAAAATATAAAATATGGTAACCACATAGAAAAGACATTGTTTACCTCAACTGATTCATCCAATTTTGAGATCAGCATATCTGGATTTGGCTTATATTTCAAAGCATCACCTTTATCGTCACCTGTGATGTCTTCGGTTTTGTCATGAACTCCTTTGGCAATAGTAGCGTTAGGGGCACGTGAAAGCTTGTCAATTTGGTACTGGAGCTTCTTATAAATAGGCCGTATCTAAAAACGCAAAATTCACAAAAATTCTCATAAATCCATAAATTCACAAAATTTGAGGTATAAAAGGTTTGTATGATACATTTTCTAAAGCAGACATAACCACAATCCCATGAAATCACTATTTAAAAGAGAGAGAGAAAAATGTTGGGATCATACCTTCTCTAAAAACAATCGCATTTCTACTAGCCGTGAGACTAGTGGGTGATCTTGAATTGAAAATCCATTTGCTTTCCTTAGCAAATTGTAAACAAGACATTGACAATAACCTAGGAGCAAGAGATATTTTGTATCTAGGTAGCTTATTCCATCTTTGGTCATATACATGTCTTCTTTTACCTAAAATGTGAGGTTATTTCAACTGACAGAAAAATTTAAAAAGATACTATGTTAGTAACACATTTAAACATGTATAGAATAAAATGCCACATAAGCAAAACCATACCTTTTGGAAAAGTGGTTCTACTTTACTTCTGACTTCATCAAGACCCTGTTTCAGTTCCATTAGCAATGCTGCCAAGCGTGGAGCATCCCTACTAATTCATATAAAAAAAATTTTAACTCATAATACCTTTTATTGGATTGCTGAAATTTACTATAAATCATTTGATGCTTAAAATTTTACAATAAACTTTGGATATGATAGTCCAGGTTTATGTAAAAAGTAAAAAGAAACACATTCTGAAGCACATGAATGTTACATGGAGCACAAGAAATATAGGTAATGACAACCTCACAATAATGAAGAAAATAATAAAATTAATCACTACGATATGTGTGACTGTCAGAAGCAGCATTGAAGAAAATCTTTCTGATTAATTAATTTACTGACTTAAGCAAAATCTTTCATCCATTTCTCCACAGGAGATGGGTGTAGTCATTGTGGAAGTTGAACAAGTGTTCTCACAGTGTGCAAGAGATAATGTTCCAGATGCCATTTACCTGTAAATCTCAGTTCTGTTCCATGACACACAAGGAATTAATGAAAAATCATGCCTAGGAAACATGAAGTGACTGTATTGTTTGAGTTCCACAAATAACATAATTTTTGTCAATTGAAATTGAAACAGCAAATTATGATGAACTGGTTCGATATTGAAACAAAACATCAAATACTTGTGAACTCATGATCAGAATCATAACATCAAAGAGGCTGCAACATATATGCATTTCAACAAATATTTATCACACGTTAAGAAATATTATAGCAGTTGAACCCTGGTCCCTACAGTCCATACTTGATGACAACTGCTCCGATGTAGATCAGAAGTATTTTAAAAGTAGAAAGATAACTGATTCTAGTATTGGTGTAATCATTTAAATGTCCAGCCACCAGTGAATGCAAAAGCTATTTCTGTCTGTACTCAAATTACGGCTTTGAAAACTTTGGAAAGAAAAATAATACATCAATATAGTTATCAAGATGATGAAGACAATGCTTCTAAATGTACATTTCAAAATTTTACTTAGTTACCACCTGGGGTTACCAGGCCAAGACCCATACGTAGTTACCCTGACAAGTGTAATGATCTTAGATTTTTCTTTGTGTTAAATATTATTTTGAGTATGAGAACCTGATGGAGCAGTCCAGGCAATTTGGCATCAGGTTGTTAAAAAGGTCCCATTAATCAAGCTAATGATCAACAGTGACAAACGTCTTGTTGAAAGAAAAGAAGAACTTTTGGATTGTTCTTGTATTTGCCCAAATGGGAATACTTCCCTGTTGAGTGCAACCCAGGTAAGTATATGAAATACCTTGAATCAGATATCAAGTAAGCAGGGATTGTTTGGTCTCTAAAACAATTCTTTAAATGATGACCGCTTTAGATTTTTTATTTTGTACGTAGTGCTGTTGAAACGTTTTTTTTTTTAATATATTATTGTTTGCAGGATCAAGGTCTGTTCCCTTAAGCTATCAGATGACATATGTCAAAGGATGGAAATAAATCACAAGGTTATGAAAAGAGAGGCTAAAATTAAATATTGGCGAATTTAAATATCTTATTTTTGGATGTGACTCAAAGCCATATGTGAGAGATTTTCATTTGAAGGCATGAATTCCTAACAGGCAACTAAACCCAAACCTGCTCCGCTAAAGGCTGGAATGGTATTACTAGATGTTTTCCTGATAACTTCTACATAACTGTATGGTTTTAGAGCAGAAGAATCAGAATTCATATTCAGGCATGGATATGGAATTGTTAGAAGTCTTTCTCGACAAAATCAGTGCCACCAATCTAACCTATTGAATGAGTGGGATAAAAAGCTCCTTGTTCAATTAGGCATCCCGATATCATTAGTTTGGTTCCTTGCAAATTCTAACCCCAATCCTGTTTTTACATGCAGTGGCTAGCATTGCCAGCAATTTGTGTTTCATTCATTCTTTTCCAATTATTTTGATGATTCATATTGAGACCCATATCTTTTATCATTTTTCCGTCAGTCAATTTTCAGTGCAGAAAAAAATCAGGATATTTGTACGGCCAGTAGTACCGAATGGTTGAAAATTTTGCTTGACAAATTGCTTTTGCACGGGAAGGGCAGAGAGTGTACCTCCTACAGTGAAGCAATCTCATGTTTTATATTTTTCAACTTGTAAGTTCCAGCTCTGGTACTGTGTTTGTGAGCTTTCAGTAGCTTTGAGAGAAGGAAGCAAATGGTAGTTGACTTTGTAAGAGCATTCATATTTCCAAATATTGCACCGGAAAGTGAAGTTTTTTATTTGAAATTTCCCATACAAATTGTATTTTGAAAAGATTTTCTATGCAAATTTCAAATCTGAACTTATTTTCAATGGATGTTGCCATTTCTGTTTTTCTTGTATCCATGTCCAAGGGATATTATTTGAAATCAAGAGAATTTTATCATCCATTGTACCGAGCTTTCAGTCTTGAGGTCAGAATTTTCTAAATGTAAAACCTTAAGAGCAGATTTCAAAATTTTCTAAAAAGATTTCTAATTTGAGGAATGTCTACTTAACTGTACAACCTTACAATTTATGTTTTGAAAAATTAAGAAAAGAAAATTTATTGTTAGAAGGAAGGATGGTCCCAGTCCTAACAGCATTTACATCACTTTCAACATATGTGCTTAAACTTAAAATAGTAAAAGGATTAGAGATAGTCATAGAAAGTTTTGGTGAAACACCAATTTTTGTATGAAAGGAAAATCTAATAGAAAATGATGGCACATTGTGTGAATGCTTGCAGTGTGGAGCTACGCAGTTGATGAAGTCTTTATTTGAGTAAATTGTACTTGGGCATAGTTTATAACTGGTAGTAAAGATCGAGACTATTTCACATCATTGTAGCATTCCTTAGTCCTTTTATTCCACTGTTTACTTAGCATAATTTTCTTGCTTTCTTAGTTAATCATTTACATTTCAAATACTTTACTTTCCATGTTTACTAGTTAGACGGAATGGATACAACTAGTTTTGAGTGCTAAGTGTTATTGTTTGGTAACCCATCAATGGTCTTGCTTAATTCACTCAATAGTAATTCTACTTGGTAATCCCAATGGCAATCACATAAGCCCAAGGCATGTATGGTAGACTAAGATTAGATATCCATTACTCTAGGCTAGGATAGATTGGTATTGTCATTGTTATTAGACTTAGACTTTTAATCTCATTTTAATCATGTTTATCACTAGGAGCATTAAGAGCCCTACAACATCATCTATCACATGTCTCACTAAGAGTTAAACAATATATCAAGATTTCACTAACTTGAAGTGAGAAGACAACGAGCACAAACTTAACATCAACTACTAGCATAATTACATTATCCATCCATGGATTACGATCTAGTCACATGCATACACTCATGAATTGCATGGTAGAGTGTTGGGATATGCCACCACTCATCATTGGTGCCCTTGCCAGGGATGTGTCAATGTGCGCTAAGTAGTTGATCTTATAAAGTTCGTTGTATCAAAAACAACAAAGTTTATCTTTTATATTTGTAATCAATTTCAATAACACACACATAACTAAGCATCAAATACACAATATGGCTTCAACACTTAAAGAGAAGTTATCACTTGCTAAAGAGCTACAAAAGAGTAATAACAAAACACACAATGATGAAGACTAGAGTATGCATATGCAAACAAGGATTTCATATGCTCATACCAATTCCTATTATCTTAATTTTGCATTCATCTTTTACTAGAATGGGCAACTAAGGTGGAGAGACTTGTAGGGCAACATTGTTTTGCCTCTAGAGCAATTAGCACCATCCATGCTTTAGGCAACCTTAATGGAAATGAACTTGAGCCATGCATTGGAAGGATATCATGTGACCAAACACATAACCAAGCTGTATCAACCCATAAAGATGCAAGTACGAAGAGATGTTGCTATGGAGATAAGACATGAAAATAGCAAAGGAAAGAAAATCAATCCCAATGTTGTCCTAGAGGAAATTCATGATGATGCATCCTTAGTAGAAAAACTCCACCATAATCATGAATCCCACTCACAAACACCTATTATTCATCTAGAAGAACCTATCAAGGTACAATTACATGCAACCCTTGCAAGAACACTAAGAAGAGAGGTGGAAGACTCTAAACATAAGCAAAGCTCAAGGCCTAGAGCTTTTGCAGAATCACAAAGGGATGGATTCTATAGTTACAAAAGGAGAACTAGCCGACATCATTCTTCAACTGCTTTGTCTTCCTCCTCACAATCATCAGTGGACTTTAACAAAAGGAAATGAAGACTTAGTGATGAGTGGTGAGGTACCCCTACACTCAACCATACGAATATGAGCGTTACACGCGCAATCCGGTTGAACTCCGCAGACTAAGTGCCTACACGCCTTATGGAACACTTAAGGTTAATCATTCGTTGTCTTCCCAGACTTACTTGTATTTTTCACGGTTGTATGGTTAAGTAAGTTTGAGGTATGTGATTTTTTATATCTTTTATGTTTTATCGCCTATGCTAATAAGGGAAAGGGTGAAGAGACTAAGTAACTAACTTTAACTAACTAAGTTCTAATGCCCAGCATCAGTATCTATTCCCACTTGCCTTTCACACCCTAAACCAATGCAACCTTCTGGGATTACCAAACGCTATTCGTTACTAGGATTACCAAGCATAACACATGTGCTCGAAGCAGTCGTACTGAATGCACTTAACTATGGGAGAAGGGTTGAGAGAGATTTAATTAACTAATAAAGCATTTAAACGATGAACAATAAATAACAATAATTAAAGTCCTATTTAGCTTAGTCCATGCACTGCAAGGTTTATCCAATAGTTCGTCTTTATTTCCATACACAATTATGCGTTCAGGTACAAAATTGCTCGAATAAGGATCCGTTCACTTTGGAGCTCCTACTGCGGGCACATGGAAATTATTCTATCTCTGGAGAGGTAAAACTGCCAGAGTTTCACTAAGGGTCTAGATCTAGATGGAGAAACAAGGGAGAGCCACCTCTTATTTATAGATTTGACGACACGCTACGATATCGCGTACACGATATTACAAGGGAAGATGCAATACCGTGGGGGATGCGATATCGGAGCCCATGCGATATTGCGTCCCATCACTTAAATATTACAATAGGGAAAGACATCAAGCTCATGATAGGCACAAATATTGTCGAAGGCATCTTGATGAAGAAGAGGATGAGTATGAACCAAGACGAGATAGGATTAGGCATGAAGATAGTGAACATTATGAGCACCAAAGGGGACATCACTACAATAGAGCTTATGAACCCAATGATCATGAAGAGCCTTTATTGGCCATTCATAGCATGATCAATATCAAGGAAGCAGTATATATTCCAACCAAGCACATTAGGGATAGTTGCATCAAGCAACTAGATATGAATAACATTCCTAAATTTGGAGGATACAATGTAGACCCACAACATCACCTTCAAGCATTCCATGATGCTTAGACCCTCCAAAATATTGAAAGTGATTGGCAAAAGCTCAATTTGTTTCCTAGGACACTCATCAAATAGGTAGAGAGCTAGTACAAATCATTGGAACCAGAATCAATTAGAAGATGGAGTACAATGCTTGAATCCTTTAATGACAAATATAAGACCTACTCAAGAGTGTCTAACCTCAGAATGCCAATCCAGGCATGGAAGCAAGGAACACACAAATCCCTTGATGCAGTAATGGGTAGATACAACTCTTTTTTGCATAAACACCTAAGCCATGGATTTTCGCAAATGAAGCAACTTAGACATATTGTTGATAGGTTAAGGAATAAAACCAAAGAAACCCTTAGGGTCTATGCCGAAGGAAGACTATCAAAGATGACTACTCATTGGATTCACAAGTTAATAGACAAAGTTGCAAAAGAAAAGGAGAGTTAAAGAAGAGAGAATCAACTAAAGAATATAACCAATATCCATCAATCAAAAAAAGAGATGTTCGAATGTGTGACAAGTAGGAAGAAGAAACCTTAGAAGATGTGATTCAAAAGAAAACTCTACCAATTTAGAAATCTATCAATGATATAGCAAAAAATTTAGAGAATATATGGGATTTGATGGATGATAAGTTCGCTACAGCTCTCAAGATAGTAGAGGAAAGAACTAAATAAGAAATTAACAAAGGCAAAGATAAGAAAAATAGAAGAGATCATGGACAAGAAGGATATAAGCAGAAAGGAAAAGTTATTATAGTTGAGGATTGTTGGTGTAAGGGTTGCACATTAATAGATCCCAATAGGACCCAATCCACAACTTCTAAGTAGATCTAGCTTAAAAAATAAGAATAAAACAATAAAATGGAGAAAAAATTTCTTGTATTAAGAAAATTCTCAAAAATACATAGAAAATACATCAAAGATGAGGAGCCAAGCTCAACTCACAACTCTCCCAAGGATCTTAGAGGCCTCACTTGTTCCCTCTCAATCCTTAATTGCTCATAATGGAACCTAAGCTCAAGACAAGACATTTATAAGAGATTCTCCTAACCTCTCTCAAGTGCTCTCCCTTGCCTCTCACTCAACTTCCTTGCACAAGTTGTCTTCTTGCATAAGTTCTCCATCCCCCGCCCCCACTTTGCACCCTCACTCTCATGAGCTTTCTCTCCTACTCATGGTTAGGGTTATGCTCTTTCTTGCACCAATAATGGTGAATTACATCAATATTTATAAGCAACTTAAAGATAAAAACCCTAGAAACCTTTCCTCAACTCAACTTGAGGTTCTTTAGATGTTTTCCAAGCCTTCTCACCTTCTCCCCAATTGTTTCCATCTTACTTTGGTTGTTTCCATCTTGCTTTGTTTGTTTCCCGAATTGGAATGGGTGTTTTTGGAAGTTTCCCCAAACATCTGGGTCATCTCTAGCTTTGTCGGAATGTCTCCTATGAAAACCTGGCTCTTGGGTGGGATCTCTATTATTTTTCTAGGACATTCCATCTGATCTTAGGACATCCAAATTTTGGTGGGATGTCTCAACTAGGATGTCCCACTTTCTGGTGAGATGCCTCACCTACATGTACTAAACACACAAATGCTCATTTTGATGCCTAGAACCACTAGATGCCTCCAAACAAGTCCCCATAGATCCTGGAACCCCCTAAACTCATTAAAATGAGCCAAAACACCCTAAAATATGCCAAAACATCTAAGAATCATCCTCAAAAAAATCAACACAAGAAGGCACATAGCATGTAGGGTAGAATGAAGGGATTAAAAGAGGTGTCAATACACTAGCTCTCCCACCCTTAAAAATGTCATGCTTCATGACCTTTCACAAGTTGGAAGGCACCAAGCCCATGACTCAAGGCCATCACAATAATCATGACTCCATGCATTACAACACATGAGAATGAGTATCATTTGAGGTTTTTATTTTAAGCTTCCCTTGCCCATGGAGGCTTGTCCTCATGCCCCACCATGCTTTCTTTATTTGAGTATCTCCTTGGAATGCTTTTCTTGCATCCTCATAATGACTCAAACCTACATAAAAGTGATACAAAATATGGAAAAATATTTTTTCACATAAATCCATGGGGTAGGCCTCCTTGCCCTATGCCCAAATAGCAATGGCATTTCCCCACTTGCTACCAACTAATCTTCCTTATTCTTCCAACATCTTTTTACCAATACAAATTTCAATCCAGCACCTACATAAGTGCCCAAAAGCATTAACCAATATACTACTACCATCAACACCCAAGATTGAATAGTAGCACAATCATCCTTCTTGTCATCCATATGAGACTCCAAGAAATTAATCATAACATCTATATCAAATGCATCCTCTTTAACATCAAAGAAATTTCATCATCATAAATAACATTCACCTTTATAATCTCCTTACAACTTGGATGCATCAATGAAGAATTTAAATTACCAACCTCATTATCAGCAATAGTGGACAACAACCAAAACTTATGATTGTTTTGTCTTATAGTCCAACTATTATTTTCATCATCAAAAACAACCTTATTATCATAATTCCAAGGTCTACCAAATATGAGATCTGAACAATCAATAGGCAATATATCACAAAGTATTTGATCATGAAAACTCCCAATGGAATAATCAATAAGATACTTTTCCTTAACTTTCTTATAATGATTCTTCATTAACCAATGCACTTGTATGGATTAGGGTGAGAAATTGTAATTAACTTCAATGACTTCATTGCCTTATCAGAAATCACATTTTGTTATGCTCCACCATCAATGAGCACACTCAATGAATAACCCTTAACATCATAATGAATTATAAATAAACTCTTCCTCATAACATCCTCATTGACACTAACATGTCCAACAAAAGTATAATTATTCAATTCACTTTGATCAATAATATGAAAAGGCTCACGTTCACATACCTTCTTTGAAGATTAAGGTTCATCTTCTTGCATAGTTTGAATTTCCTTACCCTTATAGGCATTCTTCTTTGTCTTTGTGCAGTCCCATTTTCTATGACCCAATTCACCAAAATTATAACATATATCTTTACCATGATCTTTACTACTTGGAGATTGTTCCCTTCTTCTTCCCCTTCTAGGAGAAGTAGACTCTCTTTCCTTATTCTTTGACTCATCTTCACCATCCTCTGTGGATGATTTCTTTGACTTGAAAGCAATGTCCTTCTCATCCTTTTTCTTATGATCCTTGTCTCTCCTTAGGCCAAATTTTGCAATTTTCATTTTATCCTTGAGAGCAAGATCATAGGCTTCATCAAGAATATTAGGCTTATAGAATGCTAATTCTAGCTGATATGGCATCCTTAATACAGTAATGAAGTTAGAAGCTTTCTCATACTTAAAAATAATGAACATAAGTCATTTCCAAGACTTTACAAAATTCAACATAAAAATCCCTTACCTCTTAATCTCCTTGTCTAAGAAATTTTAACTTCTTGATGGCTTCATGATGGAAGGATGTCCTCTCGAATTTTTGCTTTAGCATGAACTCCATGAGTTGCCAAATCTCAATAGGTCTTCCATGCTCTTCAAGATATTTGAGACATTTCTTGTTCCACCATTTAGCTATCAATCCTTCAAGTTTTCTCTCAACAACATGAATCATTACCTTGCTAGAAAGTTTCTCAACAAGAAAATACTTATTCATAGTTCTAAGCTAAGAAAGAAATAAATATGTACCTTCAACACCTTTAAAGATGGGAATATCCACATGAGGAACTCTTAAAGCACTTCTTAACATCTTTACAAACCTTTCATCATCATTTTTTACATTATTGAAAGGATACCTTGGCTCATACCTTTGAGTTTTAGTCCCATCTCTTCTTGGAGTTCTTTGACCATATCTTATTCTTGATTCTTGTAGCAATGCAAAAGGATTCTCGTCTTCAATCTCCTCTTCACTTCTTCTTGAATTTTCTTCAAAATCTTGGTGCTTGCCAATCCTTACTTTGGGAATAACTTCTTGCATTCTATCTACAAAAGCCTTGAAGGAGTCTTTGAGTTCTTAAATCTCTTATTCAGGATCTGTGTTAGTCTTCTTCTTAGGAGCCATACCTTTCTTCCAACTCTTGCGAATGTGTGGATTCCTCTAAACTTTGCTCTAATACTAACCTAGTGTAGGGGTTGCACCTTGATAGATCCCAATAGGATCCAATCCATAACTTCCAAGTAGATCTAGCATAGAAAATATGAATAACACAATAAAAAGGAGATGATATTTCTTATATTAAGAAAATTCTTAAAAATACATAGAAAATACATCAAATATTAGTGTTGACCTTTTGGTATGTCAAAACCTTAAGGAAAATGGAGAACAAGGATGCTTGTGTGGTTGTTTTGTTTGTAGGGTAAGAACTTGGATTGGACAAAAGGATTCAAGGTCTTAAGGAAGCATGTAGAAGTTCAAAGTACATGGACAAAGGAACGAAGATCTCAAAGCTCAACTTCGATGTTTAGAAGGAAGCCTTAGCATTGAAGGATTAGAACAAAAGGATTAGTTAAGACATCTTGAAGAAATAGCAGATGTCTTCTAACAAGAAAATACATCTCCCTAATGATGAAGACATCTTGGTCAAGTTGAAGGTTGCTCAAAAGAAGATGTCTCTCAAAAATAGTAAACGTCTTCCTTGTGGTGAATAAGATGTCGTCATGAAGATGTCTCCTCATAGAATCCTTCCTTGTGGAGAAGATGTCTCTCTTGAATGGAAGTCTAATGCATAAAGATGTCTTAATCTCAAATAAGATGTCTCTAGTGATCGTTAGATAGCCATTACATGAATTCCAAAGTGATTTTAGAAACATCTAAGCTATAAGTAGACTTCATTCTCTTGGGAAATGTGCAAGAATTGTGAACTATCAAGTGTCAACATCAAGCAATCATTGTATACATCATTCTCTTTTTCTTGTACCTCATTGTACTATCTTTTGTATTGTTGTAAGTAGTCAAAGTGTGTTGTATGTCAAAGTACAAGGATCAACAAAATTAGTTGCATCCTTTTCTTGTAATTTTCGTTTCTCTCTTTTGTTGCCCTACGAGGTTGATGCACTTCTTGCAGAAAGGAATCATCCTTGAGCTTGTTGGGATCCTATGAGATTGAGTGTTGGTGTAGGGCCACAACACTTCGAAGTTGAGCTCAAGCTGTAAAGGTTGTGGGATTCTAGAAACTACATTTGAAGCTTTTTGAAACCTTGCAAGGTTAAGTGGATTTGTAGAGTTGAATCACTCTAGAGTGGAGCTTAGAGCTTGTACATGGTGTGATATCCTTCAAACCACATTTTAAGAGCAACAAAGCCTGGAGGTATGCTAGCAAACTACCCTATGAGTGTGGACTATCCAAGTTAGGGAATCACATTAAATTTGGTGTGTGCTTTGGTTGATAAAATTTTTATTTAGGGAACTTATTCATCCCCC
>MNCI01011925.1:287457-332512 GCA_015680685.1 Gnetum montanum | reverse complement strand
CTATTGTGCATACATCTAGATATTTGAGCCAAAATGTCCTAACACATGCAGGACACTATAAAGGGTAAGTATGAAAGAATAATAAGAATATTATAACTAAATAACCATATTTGAGCCAAAGAACTTAATTAATTTTCCTAAGTAGCCATACCAACCATCTAAGGGTACAATAAATGAGAAAACAATAACTGTGGAAGGTCATAATAATTAGAGATATAGCACTAAGGAATTTCTTTTTAAAAATTTTTCTAACACTACAATCATAATAAAGAACATAACTAATAAAAGAAGATAAGAACTTGATCAAACCATGAGTAAGAGAAGGACTATGAACAGATAAGAACCAATTTGAACACTTTGGTAACCTTAAACTCTTGATGATTGTAGATGGCCCCAAAGAGACTAGTAATCAAAGGACATTCAAAGATAGGTAGTAAAAGACCAAGAGGCTGTTGAAGAGGCCAAGCAAGAGAATAGACTTTGCAAGCTGAACATGCTGAGCATGAGGCTCAATTGTTCAACATTCATTAACATACTCTTGCCAATGAACAATTAGCACAAGTACAAGTGGAGGCATCATCATCACCTAAAAAAGGATAGCATCTCATGTTGTTTGCAAATTATCTACAGGCCATCCAAGAAAAGTCCATCATGTCCATGGTCATCATGAAACTAAACTTTGGCCAATTCATGAAGTTTACTCCCTAAGCTATAAGAATGAAACTCCAAGCCTCTCCACTATGGCCAACATTATTTAGCAATGTAGAATGGTATTTAGGGAAAGTCTATCAATTTTGGAGGAATAAGTAAGATGATGAGACAGTGAAAATAGAAGGGGTCTCAGTACCATATTCAATTGAGGAAATTTCTAAGGCCTTGAATATTCCAAATGAAGGAGCCAATTTTGCATAGATCTCCACAAGGTCAAACACAGATGCTAAGAAATTATGGCTACAAAGGACCTATGGCAAAGAAGACAAAGATTAAAATTAACTCACTATAGAAGAGAAAATTTATTTCAAGATTGGAACTTTCCACTTGTTCCCAACTAAGAGGCTCAAAAAAATCTCCACCTACGTAGCCCAACGAAATGTGATACTGATGGGAAAATTCAATGCCAACACTGCACATCTAACCTTCCTAGAGATTCAGAGATGGTTCAAGGAGAATAAGGAAGGGAAACCAACACTACCATTCCCTTGCCTAATAAGGAAGCTTTGCAAGTAAGAGAGGATCCTAGGCTATGCTAATAATGTTCTATGAAAAGTCTCCAATGCTTTCTATGTTGAAATGTCCAAGCTAGTGTAGACCAAGAAATATCAACTATAAAAGCTAGCAGGCATTGAAGGAGCTTCATGTTCAACACCTACTGATTAACGACGAGGTACCCCTACACTCAACCATACGAATACGAGTGTTTCATGCATGATACGGTTGAATTCCAAGGACTTAGTGCCTATGCACCTTTGTGGAACAATAATAGGTTGGTTAATCATTGTCTTCCCAAAGTTACTTGTATGTCACGGTTGTATGGTTAAGTAAGCTTGAGGCATATGATTTTTTTAGCTTTTATGTGTTTTATATCCTATGCTAGTAAGGAGGGGAAGAGAGATAACTAAGTAACTAATCTAATTTAACTACTCATTAACTAAGTTCTAATTACTCCTAACACCAGTATCTGTTCCCACTTGCTATACACATCCTGAGCCAGTGCAACGCTATTGGGATTACCAAATGCTAATTGTTACTAGGTTACCAAGTGCTACATGCATGCTCAAAGCGGTTGTACTAAGTGTATTTAACTAAGAGAGTTTTAGGGTGAGAGAAATATTTAATCAACTAGGAAAGCATTAAATAATAATTAATGCTAATTAATCTATTCTAAATGCTGCAAGGTTTATCATAAAGTTCATCTTTATTGTCGTACACAAAGTGTGCTAAGGTACACAATGCTCAAATAAAGATCCATTCACTTTATGACTCCTACTACAAGCACACAGAAATAATTCTAACTCTGGAGGGAAAAAATGGCAAGAGTTTGACTAAGGGATTAATTGTCTAATGTGAAAACCAAGGGTGCTGCCTCTTATTTATAAGTGAGGAGATAGGCCCCGATATCAAGTATCTGACACGCATGGTTGGATCCGATATCGCAGACCTGATATCACGGACGCGATATCATGGTTCATCATACCCCCATGATTGAATGAAAATTCATCCTTGAGTTCCTTACAAAATATTGGGAAGGTATGGGATTATTGACTGAATGACCATTGACGATGGAATGGGGTGATAGACTCAACGTGCCCAGTGAACAGATCAATAATATAATACATGACAACATTAGTGTTCATGACCACTAAGGTGAACAGTGTATATAAATGACATCCAGCCTTTATTTGGTAGTTGCAAGAGAAGGAGAGAGAAAAAGAATAAGGTGTGTTGCTACCAATGCCAAGATTGTGCCTTCCGTTGTTTATACATAGCCACACCACCAATCTTGCTCCTTTCATAAATGCTCCAGTTCTAGTCCATCCTGAGTATTTCCTCCAAGCCTAGTCCATTGTTGTATGATCATCATCTACACACACAACACAATCACAAATGAGCGAGGGTAGATAAATCATAATGTAGTTGATACCTTGCCTCAATGTGAAGTGCATTGGCTAAGTTGTGGTTATGGAAAATGCTGATTCTAGAGATTTAACATTGGTGACTACCTAAGATGTGGGGGTTAGGAAAAATTGAAAAATTTGTGCCAGGGCCCCCATGACTAAGAGCAAACCTCTGGGAGCGATAGGATGGAAAAAGATAAGGAATAAGAAAGATGTTGAAAAAGCAACAATGAAAACGCCAATAAAATGGATGTCATGGATGGTGACGAAACAAAAAATTGTTGATTGTAGGAGACGTTTAAGGAAAAGAAGTTAACAAATGCATCAAAAAGGAATGCCAGTGGGTCCTCCCCAAAACAGGCTGATGGCCTTGATGCCCTGAGAGACCCACAAACCAAAGAGTCTGTAGGTTCTAGGAATGTCATTTGGAAGCAAGAGTTAAAAAATTACCCACAATAACTTACCAAGGAAAAACAATGCATCAACCAAGATACAAACTAATGATAAAACTGGCAATGAGGTGAAAAATGAAAAAGAAAGGTGGAGAGGAGAGAATGGAATGAAAAGCCAAGAACAAGGTTTTGTAAAGTCTCTTGTGTGTGTTTTATGGTTAATTTGACTGAGTAGAACTCATTCCAAATCCAAGCTCAACAAACCACATTCACTGACCTCGCATCAACACATTTAACCAACCTATCCACTTGAAGCAACAAGAACGCCTCTACAAAAAGTCACCACCATTTCAAGGAGAGTGAGATGGAGGATCAGGAAGTGAGAAAGGGCCTCAGTTAGAGGGAACCTTCAAGCATGGGTAACATGTCTTTCCAGTGCCATAACCAGTGCATGTAGTCCAAGTTCATTATTGTGTCTAAGGGGTGTGCTTTGAATTCTCATTTTTTTGTGTGAGGACCACACCATGCAAAGACTTATTTTTATGTACTCAACTTCCGGATATTTGATGAACGGCAGAATGGTGAAAAACCCAAGGAAAAAGCATCCAAGCACTCAAGAGAATAGCCAGCACAACTGCATCAAATCCCATTGAAGTCACACCCTTTTCATCCTATGAGTCTTTCCTTAGTTTGAGAAATACCCAGCCACCAATTCATTAACAATTTTATTAGAGAAAGGGACTATACAGTTCCAAGCCAAGGGAGACCATAGGATTTTATGGATGCATGAACGATGTGGACTCATTGCTTGTTTAATTAAAAGAACCATACCTTAATATCAACATCATATTTCAAAGGTAAACCCCAAACATTAGTAATCAATATGGTATTATTCATGCCACCATCATGAACACTTATTGGGTGACGAACAAAATAAAGTAATCACACAAAGAAATTGTAAAAATATGAACGATGGTGTAAAACAAAAATAAGAAAGATTAAAGAAATGTGCAAAAAAAATGTGTAAAACAAAAATTTAGAAAGAACTGAGGGCCTTCAATGGTTAGTAGAGGTGGCCATCTCCCCCATGACTGAGTTGGAAGGAGGAGATCTGAAATAATGAGGAAGGTTGCCCACCTACAGAGGTAGCATGTGTTTTGGTTGTCCTAAACTCATGGAAGGGTTTTTCTTGTTGCATGTTGACTAACAGTCTCTTATATGGGTTCTTAGGTTTATATATGGTCATGGCCCCTAAAGGAAAAGTTGCATAGATAATGTAAGGTCCTTCCCACAGTGTTTGGAATTTGGTACGTTGTAACACATGTGTGGGGTTCTAGTAGAGAACCTTATCTCTTGGCTAATACTTAACTTTCCTAATTTTCAGGTCATGACATTATTTATTAAATGCCTTGTGCAATTCATTAGATGATAGGGCAACTAGTCGGTTCTCATCTAGCAAGTTAAGAGTCATCAACCTTTGTTTTTGTGCTAGATCAAGGTCAAGGTTGAGGTCACATGCCATGGATAGTGTACGGAGCTTAGTTTGGATAGGGAGCGTTGGAAGTTTTCCATACACTAACTCGTAGGGAAAGTAGCCGATAGGGAGTTTCCATGTGCAGCAGTATGCCCAAAGAGCATCATTTAATTTAGTGCTCTAGTATTGCCTATACTTGCTAATGGTTCTGGTCAGTATCTTAGTAATCTCCCTATTGGTGACCTCGGCTTGACCGTTCGCTTGGGGGTGGTATGGTGTAGTCAATTTATGCTCAACCCCTAAGCATTGCATTAACTTCTGAAAAGTTGCACCTATGAAGTGTGTACCATTATCTGAAATAAGTGCACGTAGCACACCAAACCTATTGATGACTTGTTATTGAACAAATCATGCAACTATAGATGATGTGCAATCTTTAATGGCATCTGCTTCAGCCCATTTTGTTAAGTAGTCTACAGCAACTATGATGTGAGCTTTTCCATTGGACATTAGTGTAATGGACCCCATGAAATGAAATCCCCAAATGTTGAAGGGTTCTAACGATTGAATCCATTATTACAGACCCTCCATTCTGATAGTCATTCTCCCATCACGTTGACAGCACTCACAAGATTGGACGAATTGATGGGCGTCCTAGAACAAGCTAGGCCAATAATACCCTACAAGCAAGATCTTCATGGCCTTTCATCTCCCAGCATAATTACCCCCATAAGGGCCTTCATGAGTGTCTTGGAGAACTCTCAATTGATCTCTATCGAGAACACACCATCGAACCAAGTCATCGAAACATACTTTGTAAAGTTGTTCATTGATCTCCATAAAGTACTTGGCTCTGTGAAGAAACTATTGTTTCTTCTTAAGGTCTAGCTCTTGTGGTGTTTGTTGGGTAAGGAGATAGATAAGAATGCTACTGTACTAGTTTGTCTTTGTGGGTGATTTGTTATTCACTACACTAGCAAAGAGGAATTCATTAGGGAAATGATCAGAAATTGGATACTCATCCTCTTTGCTATCCTAGCGCAACCAAGATAAATGATCAGCAACTACATTCTCGATGTCTTTGCAATTGATCATCGTTAAATCAAACTCTTGTAGGATTAACAACCATCGTATAATACGGGGGCTTACCATTGGCTTATTCATGAGAAATTGGATTGCACTATGATCTATGTGTATGAATACCTTGTATCCTAATACATAGTGTCTAAACTTTTCTAGTGCAAACACTACAACCATTAATTCTTTTTCTATAGTAATGTAGTTAAGTTGTGCACTAGCAATACTTCTACTTGCATAGTAGATGTAATAAGGACCTGTGTAAGTATGGCTCATAAGGCATAATTAGAAGCGTCAATCATGACATGGAACGATTTGGACCAGTCAAGAGCTTGTAGAATGGGTGTTTCTACTAGCTTCTGTTTCAGAGTTTGGAAAGCTAGTTCGCATTCCTTGGTCCACTCGAAGAGTACGTCCTTTTTTGTTAGCTATACCAATTGTTTGGCAATCTTTGAAAAGTTCTCTATGAATCTCCTATAGTAGCCAGTGTGTCCAAGGAATGACTGAATGTCTTTGACAGTTTCCAGTTGACAAGTAATTCCTTGGATGACTTTGATTTTCTAAGGGTCTACCTCTATCCTTGTACTGATATTTTATGCCTAAGTACTATGCCTTCTTAGACCATCAAATGGCTCTTTTGCTAGTTGAGCCTCAAATTAGATTCTACACATCTTTTCAGCACTTGCTCTAACTGGTCCAAGGCTTGATCAAAGTTTGCTCCATAAGTGTAGAAGTCATCCATAAAGACTTCCACACCATTTCCTATCTACTACTAGAATATGCTTAGAACTAAGCGTTGAAACGTTGTGGGTGCATTGCATAAGTCAAATGACATTTGTTTATATGCAAACATTCCCTAAGGACTGGTGAATGTAGTTTTGCTTGGTCTTCTAGGGCTATTTGTATTTGGTTGTATCCGCTATATCCATCCAGGAAACTATAATAGTGATGCATCCACTTGTGGTGGACTTCCACTTGGATAATACGTTAAAGGTTGGTGGAACTACCTTGGGTTACCTTGGGGATAAGGTAATTGTCAGGATGCTTGTTGTTCTTTTAATCGTGGATTAAGTGCATACATCCCAAACTCTTGCAGATGTGAGATCATAGGGCAACATCTCTTAGGATGGTTGTATTAACATATCTCACATCCACTATCATTGTCTGTATCTGAGTCCACAACCTCTTCAATAATAGCAACTTTGCCCTTACCCTTATTACGTGCATTTTTCGCTTCTCTCTTTTTTCTTTTGTCATGATCACTACATCGCTCTCTAGACTCCTCTACTATTTTGAGAACAGTTTGAAACCTACTATCTAGGGAGTCCCACATTTGGTCTACCTTTGCCAATACTTCTGATGTTTAACTTTTGGATAGGCAAGGTTTTCCTATTCACCATCTCTTCAAATGGTGACTCTTCCTCATCCTCACAAAATCTTACTTCCTTCTTCCAGAGGAAAGGATTTTGGTTATATTTTTCTATACTTTCTCTCTTTTGCAGCTCACCTTCTTCCTTAGCAACTTGCTCTAGTAGTCTGTGAATTTGATGGGACCTAAGCTCGGATAACCTTCCTTGGGCATAAGTCCCAAGGGTTCTTCTCATTTCATGCCTAAGCCCATCTACGAGATGGCATAGTTGATCCTACTACGAATAACCATGGCCAGGACAACGATGTAATAGTGCATGATAATGGTCCATGGCAGCATCCAAGGGTTCATGACTTCCTTGTTTCCATCCTTGGATTTATTTTTGCAGGTTAGACACCCAAGAGTATGTTTGGTACTTATCATTGAACAATTCTAACTTAGTACTCCACCTATGAATGGATTCTGGTTCTAAGGACCAGTACCAGCTTTCAGCTTCTTTTACTAGTCTCTATGGGAACAACTTAAATTTTTGCCATTTGTTCTCTATGTTTTGCAAGGCACGTGCATCATGAAATTCTTGCAAGTGATTTTGAGGATCATCGTTATATCCCCCTACAAATCTTGGGATGTTATTCATATCTAACCTGTTGATCCTACTATTTCTTTAATGCCTTATTGGAACTCTAACAGCCTCAATTATGTCTAGCATGCTTTGAGTAGTGAGTAGGAGTTCATCATGATCATCTTTTTCGTGGCATCTATGATTCCTACGCTGTTCCCTACTCTCCCTTCTTATATGTCATGATTCCCTAGAGTGCCCTTGTCCTCTATCTTGGTTGTTTCGTTTGTGACTTCCACTTTTCTTGCCTTTATCCTCATGATCTTTTTCTCTATGGCTGTGTCCAAACACTAAAGGAGAGGGTGGAGGAGACGATGAAGGTGAAGAAGGAGGAGAACTACCACCATGACAGTGTCTACTACCTTCTCTTCAGTGGTCTTTGCCTCGATTGTGATCGCGATCAGAATGCCCACCTTTGTCACGTGTCCTTGTTCCTTTTTCGGACACTTTGTATCCATTGGTATCAGCACCTAAGTTATGAATACTAGAATAAAGGTTTTGATACACAACCCCTTGGCCAAATTCAAGGGAAGAAACATCGTTATGTGGGCAACTACCTGAGGCAGGTTCATCACCCTCAATTTCACTTAAAACGTGGGGGGCATCCTTGGACCATTTTCCCTTCAAAGACTTATGGTGTCTCTCCTGTTGCAAATCCCTTTGCCGTTTCACCTCTATGGGATGATGGTCTCTCGAATCATAGTCCGACACAACATATTCTATGTGTAAGTGTTGCATGCCTATTCATGTGAGAGCATGAAGAAGCATGCTTGGGACTGAACGGTCGAGAGGTAACACTATGTTACCTTCCAAATCACGCCAACGCAGTTATTCATCTTGATGGAGAATAAAGGTGAAGTTGGGCACATATTCATCAGGATGAATATATACCACACGAAATTGTTGAGGGATTGGTAGATCAACATCTTGTGTATCATGCCACCGATTGCTCCTTATGTTAGTCCTAGGCGATGAAGTGCTTTTGTGCAAAGAAGAAGACATCTTGTCTTGTTCAGTGTGTAATGTACTATTATCTTTTCCTTAACCAACCCTAAGGGTTCGTTCCAATGATGTGAATGATTTCCTAAGTTCTACTTAGTGCACAAACAACTAAGTCCCCAACAACGGCATCACTGATGAGTGGCGAGGTTCCCCTACACTCAACCATACGAATACGAGCGTTTCACACACGATCCAGTTGAATTCCAAGGACTAAGTGCCTATGCACCTTTGTGGAACAATAATGGGTTGGTTAATTGTTGTCTTCCCAAACTTACTTGTATGTCATAGTTTTATGGTTAAGTAAGCTTGAGGCATATGATTTTTTTAGCTTTTATGTGTTTTATATCCTACGCTAGTAAGGATGGGAAGAGAGATAACTAAGTAACTAATCTAATTTAACTACTCATTAACTAAGTTCTAATTACTCCTAACACCAGTATCCATTCCCACTTGCTATACACATCCTGAACTAGTGCAACACTGCTGGGATTACCAAACGCTAATCGTTACTGGGTTACCAAGCGCTACACGCATGCTTGAAGCGGTTGTGCTGAGTGTATTTAACTAAGAGAGTTGTATGGTGAGAGAAATCATTAATCAACTAGGAAAGCACTAAATAATAATTAACACTAATTAATCTATTCTAAATACTGCAAGGTTTATCATAATGTTCATCTTTATTATCGTACACAAAGTGTGCTAAGGTACACAATGCTCAAATAAAGATCTGTTCACTCTATGACTCCTACTATGGGCATGCAAAAATAATTCTAACTTTGGAGGGAAAAATGGTAAGAGTTTGACCAAGGGACCAACTGTCTAATGTGAAAACCAAGGGTACCGCCTCTTATTTATAGGTGAGGAGACAGGCCCCAATATCGGGTATCTGACATCGCATTGTTGGATCCAATATTGCAGACCTGATATCATGGTCTCGATATCGCGGTTCATCACCTGCCACTGACATTCCAACTATCAATCAATAATAATAGGTAGGACCCAATAGTTCAACACCTATTGAAGATAGACAAAAATAATAAGCTCCACCACCTCCATAAGACTACCATCCATTAATGAGCCATCTACATTATATCATAGATACTATCGACTAGGGAGTAAGGGAGGGCTCTAATCTTTACAAAGTTAGAGAAAGCTTGGTAAGGCCCACAATATCCATAGACCTTGCTAGCAGGTAGGTATCATTACAAATAAGAAGAGATGAAGACTAGACACAGCAAATATCTGAGAATACTACATCATTCTAAGTAATGTTAGAGATTGGTGAAGGTGCACAATTATGGTCATGTAGCATCAAGATGCAGCAAGAGCAATAGAGGTCATAATAAATAACATCAAAGAGTCCTTCAATG
This sequence comes from Gnetum montanum, assembly GCA_015680685.1. Lineage (NCBI taxonomy): Eukaryota > Viridiplantae > Streptophyta > Gnetopsida > Gnetales > Gnetaceae > Gnetum > Gnetum montanum. Next base: position 322,594 of record MNCI01011925.1, on the reverse strand, counting down.
TTCTTGTTTTGCCACTAGCTGATATCTCTAGAGATAAAGATGCTCAAATGCGAGCTAGTACCTTGATGACTCTAACCAAGCATGAAGACATTCTTGATAGAATACTGTAGATAAGCCAAGTCATGTAAAATCTTTTTGATATCCCTAGTGATATCACTACAGTATAGTCTAACTTTATAACCACAAAGGAAAAGATGGTGATGGCTTAAATGAGGACAAAACACGATGAAAATGAAGTGCAGAAACTCTAGGATGAATTGGTAGCTTTAAGAGTTGAGTTAAGGGACCCTACATGAGTGATTGTCCCTCACCTACTTGAGCAATACCACACAAATTAAGTAAGGTAGTTGATTTCCTACAACATCTAGGTGGAGATGAAAAGAGAGAAGGTGGCATGGAGTATGTTAGTTGTTGAAGCTTAGACATATGCACACACCAAAGCTCTCACTACTTTGGAGGAAGAGAATAGAAAGCTTGCTACAGAGAATACAAGATTGACATATGTTGAAAAATAAAAAAATGTTTTTGAGAAAAGCATTTACCACTTAAGAGAATAACTCATGTGTGTGAACCAAGATATAAGTAGATTGACCTGAGAGAATATGACCTTGTTAATGGAAGAAGTACATGCTATCAAGAAAAAGTCAACTATTGGGATGAGCATGTGCAAAAACTAGGCTAAGAGGCATGAAAAGCTCAAGGAGCACTTTAGAGATTAAGTGGGATGTATAAGAAATAAATGAAAAAGAAATCCATATGGAAAAGGCAAAAATTAATTTCATCATTGCTCAGAATCTAGACTAGCAACCTATCTTGGATATCTTAGCCCACATCAGTTAGGCTAAGATCAAGAACAAGGACTTGAAGATTTAGGATCTTAAAGAATACATGGGGCTAGTAGATCTTTGATATGCTAACTTGGCCATGTTGAGAGTAGGACAACCTAGGAATGAACTTGAGAATTAGGTAGTAGTTGTGTACATCATGTATAAGAAGGAGTTGCAAATAGAAAAGATGCTTTACAAAAGTTACATGTGGTAAACTCTGAGCTCGAAATTGTAAATGCTAGATACCAAATATAGAAGGATGTAGTAGTGAATCTAGCATAGAAAATGTCTTACTACCAAGAAATTAGAAAGGTGGCCAAACCATTTTAGGAAGAAAAATGGTAATTTGTGACTTGGTACATCAAAGTAAACAAATGTTTTAGAAATTGCCATACTTATGGGATGTATTGACTCCATCCAACATCACACAATCAACATGGATGCTACATGTTCCTAGTACAAGAGAGGAGAAGCTTCAGACACTCTTAAATAAATACTAGTTTCAAAAGCCTAATGACAAAGCGAAGAAGCTGATGGAGGAGCCACCACTACTAGGAACTTAAGGCTACCTAGCACTACATCAGTTTTTGTTTTATTTATCAAATGTCAACTATGTTCAATTTTTGTAAAACATCAATGCAACATTCAAAGTCATGTTAAGTCCAAGTCCACCTCCCAATTTTGTAAAGGACTTTATATCCTCATTTCATTTTAACTCAAGGATGAGTTTCCAGTTAGTCATGGGGTTATGAGAAAATCCATTTTTTAGCAAATGCAGTATTGTATCTACAATATTGTAGCTCATCCTACATCATTATTGATGCAATGTCTCAAGAGTTGTGTAGCCTTATAAATATGACACTCGAACACACATGAAACAACAATTTTCATTCCACCCTTAGCAAGATTCTTGCAGTTTCATTTTGTAGCTTTAGCGATCGTGTGAATGCCTGTGGTGTGGTGTTAAGCAATTGATGGAGTCTTTATTTGAGTAAATTATACTTGGACATAGTTTATGATCATCAATAAAGATTGAGATTATTTCACATCATTGCAGCATTCCTTAGTTCTTTTATTCCATTGTTTACTTAACATAAATTTCTTACTTTCATAGTTAATCATTTATATTTCAAGTACTTTACTTTCCATGTTTACTAGTAGGGCAGAATGGATACGATTAGTTTCAAGCACTAAGTATGATTGTTTGGTAACCTAGCAATGGTCTTGATTGATTCGCTTAGTAGTAATTCCACTTAATAATCCAAATGACAATCACATAAGCCCAAGGTGTGTATGGTAGAGTAGGACTAGATATCCATTACTCTAGGCTAGGATAGACTGATATTTTCATTGTTATTAGACTTAGACTTTTAATCTCATTTTAATCATGTTTATCACTAGGAGCATCAAGAGCCCTACAACATCATCTATCATATGCATCACTAATAGTGAAATCATACGTCAAGATTTCACTAAATCAAAGTAAGAAGACAACAATCATGAACTTAACATCAACTACTAGCATAATTACATTGTCCATCCATAGATTACGATCTAGTCACGCATAAACACTCATGACTTATATGGTAGAGTGTTGGGATTTGCCACTGCTCATCAAATTGGTTACAAAGGCCCAGTTTTTTTCTACTACATTAAGCTGAAGTGAGAATCTTCACTAAAATACATCCTAATATCCTAGACACCACATTTCATAGATTAGCTACTATATGTTGTTCACTTCTGTCATTGTCATCATTCATCACCAAGTTTATTGGTGATACAAAGCAAGAAAAAAGGTCCAAATGACTCAATCATGATCAATCATGTCATTAGATAGGAGATTGAACAATAGACTTCATGCTTCAAGACCAAAAAAAAATTTAACAAACATAAAATTAAAGTCTACATGCATATTAAGCCACTTGACTCATCATCAGATAGTGTTGCTAAAATTCATGGCTTCCTCAATAGCTTACTATTCTTCATTTTGATTTCTTACAATGCCAAATGAAGAAATCTAACAAACATTAATTTGAAATCTACATACACATTGATCCACTTGATTGATTAACACACAATGTTGCCAAATTTCATGGCTTCCCAAGCAGCTTACTATTATTCATTTTTGTTTCTTACAATTCTTTTGACAAGAAAGAAAATTTACAAACAATGTGAGGTGACATACACAACTAGTACTACATGAATTATTATAATGATTTAAGAAAGACAAATCATTGTGATGCTGCTTTAATGTTGTCATTAGGAAAGGATACTAGGAGATGATGTCGAAGCAATAAAAATAAAATTCATAAACAAAAGACCCACTAAAAAATTGAATAGATAGCTAGAAATTATTTTTCCAAATATGGGGGGAAACTACCTTTTCATACAACCACACTATATTAATAAGTCTATTATAAACAAAGGAAATAGATGAAACTCATTAACTAAATCAGGTAAATTTGCAAATCAAGTAAGAAACCCATGTCATATGTAAGGTAGAAAACCTAACATTTGCAAAAAGCAATCTACAATAATCATTGATAGTGTTTAAAAATTTGAAAGATTAGCTTCAAATTAAGCTAGTTGTGATGTCATCTAGTTCGGTTGGCTAGTTGGCAACTTGCTATAAGCTAGGAAACCATTCGCGATACTCAACTTTTTATGCATTTGGCAATAACATGCAAAAATGTATTAAAATAAAATAAAACACAAGATATAAAATATAAATTAAAAATATAACCTAAACTGAATAGAAAAAAATCCTTGTGAAATTTCTGAGTTCCACTAATGATTTCAAGAAGCAAAAGATTGCATTGATATGTTATTTCAATTGAATCAACACAATAATGAAATAGCTAAGATAACTTGATAGTTAGAAAATTTGCATTGGGTACTTTTAACTCAAAAATCCTAATTTGTTCATGAATGGAAGTTTTTTATTTTACAATCTCTACCTAAAAAATTTTCCACCAACTCCAAATAGAAGTAGAGATTTATTTACATATAATTTTTTAAAAATAGAAACAATAACTATCAATATAGGGATAAAGATTGCTTGGTTGAGTCGAATGACACCTAAAATTCTTATTTTTTACTGTCTATTTAAACACTAAACATATGGGTTGTACTAAATGTTCCTTTCGAATTTCTAAATAAAAGAATAAAAAAGAGGAAAAAATGCACAAGCTATAGCATATTTACCCTATGTTAAATAGGGTTGCATATGAAAGTACCGTTTTTTGGGTCATGGAAAGCTATTGCAACAATTAAGGATAATTTTTCATTAACTGTCTAAAGAAAATGTGAAGGAAGAATATCAATCTTATGCAACTTCAACCACGATTCAACACCATCTCATCTCAAACATGAGGAGCAAAAAAGGTTTACACCAATATCCTCATTCCTTTGCTAACACAAAATAATGATCACATGCATAGTGATACAGTTTAGTTCATGTTATAAATGAAGCATAGAGTTTAAAACTCAAATCTTTCATAATTGGATACATCAATCATAATGTGAAATTTCTTGGATTAAATGGATGCACATAGAATTAGAGTTTCCATGAAATTTTTTTTAACTATTGGAATGCATTCTCACATTCTCTAATATAGGTGAAAGGTGCATCCTTCTATATCAACTCCACCAACGATTTAGTGATTTTTGAAAAGTTCTCAATGAACCGTTTGTAATACTTAGTGTGGCCAAGGAATGATCTTACATCTTTCATTATTTCTAATTGCCTAGTGATTTCTTGGATGGCTTGTACTTTTTTGAGTCCATCTCAATCCCTTTGGTTAAAATTTTATGCCTTAGTACAATGCCCTGTTGGATCATCAAATGGCTCTTTTGCCAATCGAGCTTTAGGTTAGTCTCCACATAGTGTTGAAGCATCAGCTCAAGCTGGTCCAAGGTTTTCTCAAATGTAGCCCCATAGGTAGAGAATTCATCCATGAAGACTTCTATCCTACTATTAATTAACTATTGGAAGATGCTAAGGATCAACCATTAGAATATAGCAAGGGTATTGCATAGGCCAAATGGCATCTTTCTATATGCAAAAGTTCCCTAGGGACTTCTGAATATAGTTTTGGTCTAGCCCTCCAGTGCTATTTGGATTTGGTTATAAGCACTATAACCATCTAGAAAGCTATAATAGCAATGCCTTGCTATAATATCCAACACTTGGGCAATAAATGTTAATCAAAAGTGATCCTTGTAAGTTTTCATGTTCAATAGCTGAAAATCTATGTAGACTCTCCATTTTCCTCCTATATTTGGAATAATAATGAGTGGGCTAACCCATTCAATATCTACAATCAAATAGATGAACCCAACCTCGAAGAGTTATTCCACCTCTCCATGACAACCTACTTGAGTTTAAGATTCAATCATCATTGTGATTGCCTCTTTGGCTTGATGGAGGAATCTGTATAAATACGGTGTTGGCATATCCATGGATTTATTCTAGTAAGCTCATGATATGCCCAAGCAAAGGATATTGACCATTTGTTCACCACCTTTAATAGTTTATGTTTTTGTTTCAAAGTAAGTCTAGCATCGATGATTACTGGCTTATCATTATTGAAAAAGGCATAGTCCATGCCTATTGGTAAAGCCTTCAATTCAAGGGGCCCTTGTTTAAAGTTATCAAGGATCTCCAACTCACCCTAATCCATTTCCCTTTGTGTGTTGGAGAGTTGATGATGGAGTTACTCCATTTTGTCCATGCCTTCAATATAAGTGTTGGTAAGGCTCTCAAATGGTTCTATGCACATAGTGGATTTGATTTGATCATCTATTATTAGCCACTAGAAGCTACCTTCTATTTTTGTGGCTGCTTCATATAGGCATCTTTGAATCATTTTTTTAGCACACTAATTGCATACTTGAATTGATGTATTTGATTATCCATAGTTTCTTCACACAATGGCACCCTGTGTCATTGTATACGATGCATGAAACTCTCTTCTTCTCAACTTTACCAAATTCATTCTCCTTGAAAATTTCTAAGGAAAGGTCTTGGATCCCTATCCTATCATTGAATCTACTTAGTAATGCCCTCCTCATTATGATAGGAAAGTTCCCCTTACAATATTCCACATGGATCATAAGGAAATCAATAGGATAAGATCATCCACTAATAGTGACCATAATGTCCTCCACTAGCCCTAGAGGGATAGTGATGGATTGATCGACTAGCTTCAATTTGATGTTGCTCTTTTTCAAAGGAGACAAGCTTCAAGCCTTTTACATTGCTTGAAAAATCAAGTTAACTATAGAACTTGAATTCAAGAGATCCTTGCATGGTTCATTTACTACTATCTGTAAGTAAATGAGGGGACTTTTAGGATCCAATCATTTCCTGGGAAGATGGCTAGCCTTTATCCAATGTATGATCATGTGGGTCAACATGATAGTGTGGATTTGGAAAGATGTTTTATTTAAATATGGCTTGGTAGTACTTTTCAAAGGTAGAGATAACAAGGTTAGTAGCAAGAAAGTATTTGCAAGGGCTTTGATGGCTATTAATTTTGAAGAATGGCCTCTTACGAGGCTTTGGTTCAAGACCACTTGGATGGATATCCAATTGTAGATTCATCAACCTCATGGCATTTTGTGGTTGTGGCTATGTGGGGATTTCACCTTACATGAATGGAGTAGGTAGTACAGGTGTAGTTGGTTGTGGTGCAAGAATTAACAAGTGCAAAGGAGGATGAAAGGAAAAAGAAGAGTTCCCCTTGAAGAAGGTGCTTTGTAGTGTTCTAGAGGGTAGTAGTAAGAAGGGAAGCAGATGTGGGTAGAGGAGTCATGTAGGGATACAAGCTGTTGGATATAATATCCATAAGGATCGGATTTCCTGTAGGGATACTAATATCACAATGATGGCATCCTCAATGATTGTGGGTGTTGCCACTACTGGTACTACTCTTGAGGCTATAGTGGCACTTCACTTGGATAATACTTTTAATGATGGAATTGTTGCCTATAGTTGCCTTATGGATAAGGTAACTACTTGGGTGCTTTCCACTTTGCGAATCCAGGATTTAATACGTACACCCTATATTCTAATAGATGTGATACCATTGGGCAACACCTCTTATGGTGTTTGTAATGGCAAATTTTGCATTTGTTGGCATCTATTTCAAAATCTACAACCTCCTCAACTATTGTAGCTTTACCCCTCTACTTGTAATATTCTTATTTTGCATCCTTTTTCTTCCTCCTTTATTGAGCACTATTCCCTTGATTTTTTCACTCTTATGCAATTTTTAGAGCTATTTGGAACTTCTCATCGAAGGAGTCCCACTTCTTATCTACCTTACTTGATATTTCGCTAACATATTTTTGTATCCACAATATTTTTCTCTGCATCAATTCATCAAGCGGTGCATCCTCCTCAGTTTCATAGAAACACATCTCCCTTTTGCAAATGAAGGTTTCCCTATTATACTCTTTTACACTTTCATGCTTTTTAAGCTCTCCCTTTTCTTTAGTCACCTGATCCATCAGCCTTGGGATTTAATGGATCCATAGTTTAGAAAGTATTCCTTAGGCATAGATCCCAAGGGATTTTCTTGTTTCATTCTTAAGTCCATCTATGATATGGCAGAACTAATCCCTTTGGAAGTATCCATGGCCTGGGCATCAATGTAGAAGAGAATAGTACCTACCCAAGGTTACATCCAACAACTCATGATTACCTTATTTCCATCCTTTGAGTTGTCTCTACAAGTTGGACACTCTAGAGTACATTTAGTATTTGTCATTAAAGATTTCTAACAAAATACTCCATCAGTAGATGGATTCCAATTCTAAGGAATGGTACCAACTTTCAACTTCTTTGATGAGTGTCCTTGGGAACAAATTTAGCTTCTATCATTCATTTTCTATGTTTTATAAAGCATAGGTAGCATGAAAGGCTTGACAATGGTAATGTGGATCTGAATTGTATTCTCCTTCAAACCTGGGAATATTGTTCATATCCAACCTCTTCATTTAGCTATATTTCAAGTGTCTTGTAGGTATTCACACTACCTCTAAAATGTTTAACATGTTTCGAGTGGTCAGTAAAGGCTCATCATAGTCATAACAATCTTGGTGGCCTGTGTCATGGTCACGATGTCTATGATGAGTCCTACCATGCCTTCTTTATTGATGATGGTCCTCCCCTTGTTATTGTCCTTGCCCCTATTCTTGATCATCCAAATGAGATCTATGTTCATCTCTATCTTGTTGTTCATCTTCATCTTAATCCCATCTGTCCCTCCTTCTATCTTAGCTCCTCTTTCCCCTATCGGAATTTGAAGATGAAGATGAAGATGAAGTGGATGATGAGGATAAGAAAGAAGGAGAACTAGCAGAATGATGTTTACTAGTTCTCCTCCTTTGGTCCCTACCACAATCATCTTTCCTTTTCTTATCTTTGTGCTTGTCATTATCCTTTCCTTTGAATGAGTGGCTATAATTGTTGTCTTTTGAGACTTCTTGGTCTTGAAAACTAGTCTTCCCCTTACCTAGGTTGTCCATAGTTAACTATAACATTTGGTTAAGGGTCTTCTCATCATAAAAAGGTGGAGAGCCTATATATGAGGATCGGCTTGAAAATAAGTCCTATCTTTTCTTATGTTGTTGTAAGAATAACTGGATTGGGACCTACTTACCCTTAGAGACCTTGTATCATGCCTTCATCTACTAATCTTTCTTATGCTAGGCATTAGTAGGATGATAATCTTAGTAAGTATGTTCTTGGACCTCATACTTTGCGTTGACCGTAGTGATTCCCAATTTGATGAGATTTCTCATCAACATGATAAGAACCAATTAGTTAAGAGGCAACACAATGTTGCCTTCCATGTCCCTCCAATGTAGTTGCTTGTCTTGATGCAAGATGAAAGTGAAATCCAAATTGTAGGAATCCAAATGGGTGTAGACAACACAAAGTTATTGGGGCATTTTTTAGAGCTCTTTCCATTGATTGGATTCGCCTGTAAATGGTGGAGATTTGTCCATGCAAGAAGAAGCCATGTTAGCTTTTGCTAAAAACAACATACTTACTCTTATTTCCTTAATGACTTATTATTGATTGGTTCTTACAATGTCTTTGTATAATGTCACGGTCTTTTCCTACTTAGCATACTTAGCTAAACTAAATCCCCAACAATGGCACTAATGATGAGCAGCAAGTATATCCTATGCCCAACCATACAAATAACAAGTGTGTATTAGTGATTTGGTCGAATTTTGTGGACTTAGTTCCTAAGTTCACCTAGAGACAAAGATTGTGAACCTAAGGATCGTGTGATTGTTGTCTTCCTAACTCTCACTTGTGTATACTCTTACGTATGGTTAAATGTGAGTTAAGGCATACGATATTTTTTTTTAATTTATATTTCTATCTTAAGTTCTATGTAGAAGGATGGAGAATTAACTATTAACTTTTTTAACTACCTAATTGTTCTAAAGGCTAACTATCCTAGCATAAGGAGCTATTCCAACCTCCCATACACATCTTGAACTAGTACTAATGCTATGAGGTTACCAAGTGGCAATTACTGGGTGTACCAAATGGCCATTGCTAGTATTACTAAGAGTTGCATACTATACTTGAGGTGGTCATACTTATTGATGAGTGGCGAGGTACCCCTACACTCAACCATACGAATATGAGCGTCTTATGCGCGATCCGGTCGAACTCCAAGGACTAAGTTCTTACGCGCCTTAATGGAACATTCAAGGTTAATCAATCGCTATCTTCCCAAACTTACTTGTATTATCACAGTTGTATGGTTAAGTAAGCTTGAGGTGTATGATTTTTTATAGCTTTTATCTTTTTAATGTCTTATGCTAATAGGGGAAGGTAAGGAGAACTAAGTGACTAACTTTCATTAACTATTCACTAACTAAGTTCTAATTGTTCCTAACACCAGTATCTGTTCCCACTCACTACACATGTCTTGAACCAGTGCAACGCTATTGGGATTACCAAACACTAATCGTTATTGGGTTACCAAGTGCTACACACATGCTTGAAGTGGTCGTACTGAGTGTACTTAACTAGGAGAGTCAAGGATTGAGAGAGAGATTAAATAACTAGGAAAGCATTTAAACATTCAAAAATAATTAATTACTATTTAGTTTAATATGTATGCTGCAAGGTTTATCATAAAGTCCATCTTTATTGTTGTACACAAATGTGTGCTCAAGTACAATTTGCTCGAATAAAGATCTGTTCACTCCATGACTCCTACTGCGGGCACACAAGAATTATTCTAACTCTGGAATGGTAAAACTATAAGAGTTTAGCTAAGGATCTAAGTCTAACTCCCCTGAACAAGGGAAGCCACCTCTTATTTATATATAATGAGGCAGGATGCAATATCACGTACACGATATCGCGAACGCGATATTGTGGCTCATCATACCCCCATGACTGAATGAAACTTCGTCCTCGAGTTCTTTACAAAATATTGGGAAGGTATGGGATTATTGACTTGAATGACACTAATGGTGAATGGGGTGAGACATGAACAAATCATCATTACAATAAATGGCAATATTAGTGTTCATGACCACAAGAGTGAACACTATACACATTTGATGTCCAGCCTTATTTGGCAGCTAAAAGAGAAGAGATAGAAAAGAAGAAGATGTGTTGTTACAGATGCCAAAATTGCGCCCTTTGTTATCCATCCATAAATGTGCCATCAATCTTATTCCTTGCATGACTGTTCCAGCACCAATCCATCCTAAGTGTTTCCTCTAGCTCCAGTTCATTGTTGTATGATTGCCATCTGCACACACAACACAGTCTCATATTAGCAAGGACAAATAAATCACAGTGCAGTTGATATCTTGCCTTGGTGTACAGTCCATTGGTTGAGTTGTGATATGGCTAATATGGATTCTGGAGATATAACATTGGTGACTATCCAAGGTGTAGGGGTTAGGAGAAAATTGAAAAAATTGGACTAGGATCCCCATGATTAAAAGCGATCCTCCAATAACGATAGAATGGAAAAAGATAAGGAATCAGAAATATGGACAAAAAAAAAACAACGACAACACCGATAAAATGGATGTCAGAGGTGGAAATGAATAAAATAAATGTTGATTGCAGCAATGTTTGAGGGAAAGAAGTTAACTGATGCACCAATTAGGAATGTTAGTGGGTCCTCCCCAAAGCAAGCTCATGCCCTTAATGCCCTGACAATCCCACATTCAAAGAGTCCGTAGGCTTTGGAAATGCCATTTGAAAGCAAGATTTAAAGTCTTAACCACAAGAATTTACCAAAAAAAAAATAATGCATCAACAAAAATATAGACTATTGATACAACCAGTAATAAGGTGGAAAATGGAGAAAGAATGATGAGGAGAAGAGAATGGAATGGAGTCCCAAGAACAAGGTGGTGTACAACCCCTTGTGAATTTATGGTTAATGTGACTTAGTAGATCTCATTCCAAATCCAGCCTCAAACAATCCACATCCAGTGACTTTGCATTAATACAATTGTCCAATCCATCCTCTTGAAGTAACAAGTATGCTTCTACCAAAGAGTCACCACCATTCCGAGGAAACAAGAAAGGAAAAAGTAGGAAGCGAGAGAGGGCCTTAGTTAGAGGGAACACGTTTGTTTAGTTTCATAACCAGTGCTTGTAGCCTAGATGATTATTTTGTCTAAGGGGCGTGCTTTGAATTCTCACTATTTTTTTTCTTCTTTTTTTTGCGTGAGAACCACACCATGCAAAGACTTATTATTTTTATTAGCTCAGCTTCCCGATAATGGAGCAATGTCAAAATGGTAAGGAAAATCCAAGAAGAGAACATCCAAGGACCTAAGAGAATAGCCAGCACAAATGCATCAAATCCCCTTGAAGTCACACCCTTTTCAATCCTTAACTTCTTCCTTAGTTTGAGAAATGCCCAATCACCAATTTGTTGATAGTTCTATTATTTAAAGAAAAGGACTATACAGTTCCAAGCCAAGAGAGACCATAGAAATTCATGGATGCATGGATGACATGGACTCATTGGTTGTTATATCAAAAAAACCATACCTTAGTATCAACATTATAACTTAAAGGTAAAAACCAAACATTAGCAATCAATAGAATATAGTTCATACTACCACCAGGAGAACTTATTAGGTGACAAACCTAACAACACAAACAAAAATAAAAAACAAAAAACAAACAGTCACACAAAGAAAAGAAATGAAAAAGTATGAACAATGTTGCAAAACAAAAACAAGAAAAGTTAAAGAAATTTGTAAAAAAAAAATGTCTAAAACAAAAACTTAAAAAAGAACTGAGGGCCTCAATTGATCAGCAGAGGTGGCCATCTCCCCCATGACTAAGTTGAAATGAGGAGATTCGAAATAATGAGCAAGGTCATTCCTTCTCAAAGGTCTTATGTGCACTGGCCGTTCTAAGTTCATGGAAAGTTTGGTCTATTGCACATTGACTAGTAATTTCCTATTAAAGTTTTTGGTTAACTTTTTAGGAATTTCCAACTTCCCCCAATTGATGTTTTCTAGGTTAAAGCTTGGAAGTTGGCGACAATCTTGCTCTAGTGCATCTATGCTTTCAATATAAACACTAGTTATCCCCTCAGTTCATTCCATGCACGTTAGTGAGTTGTTCACTTGATCAGCTATCAGCCACTAGGTGTTTCTTTGTTGTGTGGCTGCTACATATAGGCACTTTTGTAGGTTAAGGTCTTGTGCACACTAGTTACATGCAGGCAATGTTAAACTTTGTCCAACCCATGATTTTTGCATGCAATTGCACCTTGTATCACTATATGCGATGCATGGAATCTTCTTCTTCTCAATCTTCCCAAAAGTGTTCTCCTTAGATATTTTCAAGGAAAGATCATAGATTCCTAGATGTGTGTAACGACGGAAAACGTCGACAGCTGGAAATACCGACTGAAATTCCGTGTACACAGCTTTAACCACGGATCCGCACGAGGGCTAAGCTGGAAAAACAAATCCGCGGTGCCCTGAACGGTCTTGTTGATCAGACAGGGACTTACGGGTCAGTAAAAGTGATGATGATTATGGATTTTTGCGTGCCGTGATTTGGTGCGAGAAATCGTAAAACGGGAAGACAACGATGTAGATGGATCGCTACGAAGATAACACCAAAACGCCGAAAAGATGCTAATCGGGAGAGAAAAAAAAACGTGTATGTCGCAAAGATCAAAGATCTATGTTTCAATGCTGGATCGGATGTATGCTTGTGTGTATATTACGTTACAATGGGAGAAAACCCCCAACAACTGGATACAAAATGAGCACAAAACAACAAGAAAACTGTCTGGACAGAAGTCTGATCTACCTTGTAGGCCCAAAGCTTAGGTGCAGGAATGGTCAAGCTCTGAAGTCTGTCGATCTTTTGAACGATAGAACCTGCTAACTGGGCGAGACGACTCCGCAATTCCCGTTCTGCTTCTTTGCTTCGGGTAGATCTGCTGTTAGGGCTCAGGCGTGCTGTGCTCTGTTTCTGCTAAAGGATGGTGTTTGCAGCGATTACCAAAGGTTGCTCTTGTTTCTCTGTTCAAGGCGATAAGTGTTCCCTTGCTCAGAAAATGCTCTTGTCCTCTTGATCTGCTGCCAACAAAAAGCGATAAGTGCTCTGGTGCTCTGGTTTGTTAACTTGTCCACTCGCCAACTCCCCCCGAATCTCTCCCCCTTGTATATTTGTCAGCCGAGGTATTTATAGGCCGCAACACGTGCAACCCTGATGATGTGGGCCCGAATGTCGCGGATCCTGTTGACGCGATTCTTTTAAGTCGAACTGCGACTACGCACAACACGCTCGTTTGCGTGCTGTGCGTGTAAAGAGCAGGCCCATGATAGGCGTGTCTCGGCTGCGTTTGCGCTCATTCGCGTTGTGTTGCGTGTATGAGCGCAACCTTGGTGTAACAATAACGCGCTAAAGATTGTTTTACGCTCATCACGCAACTGTGCATGATGCAGCGTGGATGTAACATACACTCTCCACGTAGCTACGCGCGGTGGAGTGTAATCAAAGTGTAACTTACGCTTATCACGCAACTGTGCGTGACGAAGCGTAATGAGCACGTGCTTGCATTCTGACCTACGCACGAGCACGCATCGCCGCGTAACACGCGTAAAGATCAGTTGTTTAAGCGTTGCGAGAACAAGTGCCAATGCGTCGTGTTTCTCTGGATTTTGCTCTTAACTGTCCTGGAGCTTATTATGCTCATTACGCTGCCGTGCGTGATAGAGCGTAAACTTGTCCTTGAACAAATTCGCCTTTAACTATCTTGGAGCCTATTACGCTCATTACGCTGCCATGCGTGATGGAGCGTAAACTTGTCCTTAGACAGATTTGAGGCACGTTCTCGCTCAAATTACGAATCTTCGCCTGAGGCTGACCCGTAATTTTCACGGTGTTTCAATGTGCATCTACAGTACTTAGCCATGCCCTTCCCATTATTATTTGGAAATCCCCTTTATCGTTATTTACTTGTATCACTAGAAAATTAGCTGGATACAACCACCCACACACAGTGATAACAATGTCCTCCACCAGTCCCAAGGGGATAGTGATGGACTTGTCGACCAGCTCTAGTCAAATGTTACTCTTCCTTAGTAGAGGCAGGTTCTAGGCTTTGTACATCTCCTATGATATGAAGTTGACTCCGAAACCTAAGTCCAGAAGAGCTTTACATGGTTCATTCCCAACGACTTGGAGATAGATTAGAGGGCTTCCAGGATTAGAGAATTTCCTGGGAAGGTGGCCCACCTTAATCCAGTCAGTAACGACATGTGTTAACATAACCGTATGCGTTGAGCTGGGTGTTTGGTTTGAAGGGAGCTCTGAAGCCTTATTTGATGAAGAGGCATTCAGAGGTTCAATCGCTTGTGGTTATGAGGGCTTGGTTGGACTGTTGGTTCTGAAGAAAGGTTGTCTCTTTATATAGTTGTTAGAACCAATAGCAGGTTGAGTATTTACAACCCTTGTGGCATTGTGTTGTTGCGGTTGAGTAAGAAGTTCCCCTTGCATTGCTGGAGTAGGTGGTAATGGAGCTATCGATGTGAGAGTTGCGGATGGATTCAAAGAATGGTATGTTTATGGGTTATCTCCCCTAGGAGAAGGAATTCTAAAATACTCACGAGCTTGGTAGTGATGTTGTCATGTAACGTGACCAACAGAGTCACGTGGAGAGATTGGATGCTGCACGTAGTAGCCATATGGGTCTGGTTGCCGGTAGGGGTATTGTTGCCTTGGTGGTGGCATCCCCCATGACTGTGGATATTGTCACTGTTGATGTTGCTCAATGGGTTGTGGTGGAGTTCCACTTGGATAATATGTTGAAGGTTGGTGGAACTGCCTTGGGTTACCTTAGGGATAAGGTAACTATCAGGGTGCTTACTGTTTATTAAATCATGGGTTGAGTGCATACACTCGAGACTCTTATAGATGTGAGATTACTGGGAAACATCCCTTAGGATGGTCATATTGGCATATCTCACATCCACCGTCATTGTCCATATCTGAATCCACAATCTCTTTGGTGATGGCCATTTTACCCTTACCCTTGTTGGGTGCATTGTCTACTTCTCTCTTTTTCTTTTTATCATGGTCACTACCTCGCTTTCTAGACTCCTCTACAATTTTTAGAACATTTTTAAACCTACTATCTAGGGAGTCCCACATCTGGTCTACCTTTGTCGATACTTCGGTTGTTAACTTTTGGAGCGGCAAAGTTTTCCTATTCACCATCTCTTTGAGTGATGACTCTTCTTCCTCCTCAAAAAATCTCACTCCCCTTTTTCGGAGGAAAGCATCTTAGTTGTATTCTTCTGCACTTTCTCTCTTTCATAGCTTACCTTCTTCTTTGGCAACTTGCTCTAGCAGTATATGAATTTGATGAGACCTAAGCTCCGATAACCTTCCTTTGGCATACGTCCTAAGGGTTCTTCTTGTTTCATGCCTAAGTCCATCCATGAGATGGTGTAGTTGATCCCACTGTGAATAACCATGGCCAGGGCAATAATGTAACAGTGTGTAATAGTGGCCCATGGCAGCATCCAAGGGTTCATGATTTCCTTGCTTCCATCCTTGGATTTGCTTTCATAGGTTAGATACTCTGGAGTACATTTGGTACTTATCATTCAACAGTTCTAACATTGTACTCCACTTCCAAATGGATTCCAGTTCTAAGGACCGGTACCAACTTTCAGCTTCTTTCACTAGTGTCCTTGGGAACAACTTTAGTTTTTGCCATTCATTTTCTATGTTCTACAAGGCACATGATCATGGAATGCTTGTAAATGGTTTTGAGGATCAGCATTGTATCCCCCTTCAAATTGTAGGATGTTGTTCATGTCTAACCTCTTGATCCTACTATCCTTTTGGTGCCTTGTGGGAACTCTTATGGCCTCCGTTATATCTAGCATGCTTCTAGTTGCAAGTAGGGGTTCTTCGTAATCATCTTATTCATAGCATCTATGGTGTCTACGCAGTTCCCTACTCTTCCTTCTTCCATGCCTTGATTCCTTAGAGTGCCCTCGTCCTCATCCTCAACTGTCTCATTGATATTTTTCACTCTGTTTCCCTTTATCCTTATGGTTGGTCTCCATATGACTGCGTCCGTACATTGAAGGAGAGGGTGAATGTGACGATGAGGGTGAAGAAGAAGGAGAACCATCGCCATCATGGTGTTTTCTACCTTCTCTTCTGTGGTCTCGACCATGACCGTGATCACGATCAGAACGTCCGCCCTTATCATGTGTTTGTGTTACTTCTTTGAACACTTCGTGTTCGTGGGTATCAGAACCAAGGTTATGAATCGTGGAGTGGAGGTTTTGATACACCACCTCCTGACCATCGTTAGGAGGAGGAACATTGTTTGGTGGGAAACCTATTGAAGCAGGTTCACCACCCCCAATTTCACTTAAGACATACAGAGCGTTATGAGGCCATTTACCCTTTGAGGATGTATAGTGACTCTCCTGCTGCAAGTCCCTTTGACATTGCGCTTCTGTGGGATGGTAGTCCCTTGTGTCATGATCACATGCAACATATTTCGCGTACAAAAATGACATGCCTATTCATGAAAGAGCACGAAGGAGCATGTTGGGGACTGATCAATCTGGAGGCAATACTATGTTACCTTCCAAGTCTCTCCAACGCAGTTGTTCATCTTGATGGAGAATAAAGGTAAAGTCAGGTACATACTCATCATGATGAGTATATACCACATGAAATTGTTGAGGAACTGGTGGATCTAGGTTACATGTGTTATGTCACTGACTGTCTCTTGTGTTAGTCCTAGGTGGTGAAATGCTCTTATGTGAAGAAGAAGAAATTTTGTATTGTTCGATGTGCAATTTACCATTGTCTTATCTTTTTTGATTAACCCTAAGGGTTCATTCTAGCATCCCAACAATATGAATGATTTCCTATGTTCTACGTAGCACACAAAAAACTAAGTCCCCGACAACGGCACTAATGATGAGTGGCGAGGAACACCTACACTCAACCATACAAATACGAGCGTTTCACGCACGATCCGATTGAATTCCAAGGACTAAGTGCTTACACGCCTTAATGGAACACTCAAGGTTAATCAATCGCTGTCTTCCCAAACTTACTTGTATTGTTACGATTATATGGTTAAGTAAGGTTGAGGTGTATGATTTTTTATAGCTTTTATCTTTTTAATGTCTTATGCTAATAGGGGAAGGAAAGGAGAACTAAGAGACTAACTTTCATTAACTATTTACTAACTAAGTTCTAATTGTTCCTAACACTAGTATCTGTTCCCACTTGCCACACACATCTTGAACTAGTGCAACGCTGCTGGGATTACCAAACGCTAATCGTTACTGGGTTACCAAGCGCTACACACATGCTCGAAGCGGTCATACTAAGTGTACTTAACTAGGAGAGTCAAGGGTTGAGAGAGAGATTAAATAACTAGGAAATCATTTAAGCATTCAACAATAATTAATTACTATTTAGCTTAATCTGTATGTTTTAAGGTTTATCATAAAGTTCTTCTTTATTGCTGTACATAAATGTGTTGATGAGCTGTGTTATCGCAGCCCACTGCCAGGTCTATAAATAAGAGGCGGCTTTCCCTTGTTTCTCCATCTAGACTTAGACCCTTAGCCAAACTATAGTAGTTTTACCATTCCAGAGTTAGAGTAATTTCCATGTGCTTGCAGTAGGAGTCTTAAAGTGAATGGATCTCTACTTGAGCAAATTGTACCTGAGCACATATTTGTGTACGGTAATAAAGATGAACTTTCTGATAAACCTTGTAGCATATGGACTAAGCTAGATAGGAATTAATTACTATTATTGTTTAAATTCTTTCTTAGATAATTAATCTCTCTTCACCCTTATCTCCTAGTAACGCGGAATGAGTACGACTTAATCATGAGCATTTAAGTGTGACTACTTGGTAACCCAGTAGCGTACTTAAGCCATGCGCTTGGTAATCCCAGTGGCAGTCGTACATGAAGTTCAGGATGTGTACGGATGATTAAAGAACGGATGCTCATCGCACTTAGGCTAGTTTAGATTCTCTCTCACCCTTTCTCTCTTAGCTTAGTCAATATTACTTTCCATTGTCCTCAGGAGTAGCATTACCATAGAAACACATCATACACCTCACTTTGGACTAAAACATATGTGACAAAGCTAATACTAGTGCAGGTGGGAAGACAGCGAACTACGACCTAAGGCTAACTGTCTAGATGCCACAACTAGTCCATCTACGGAGTTCGACCGGATTATGTGTGTAACGCTCGTATTCATATGGTTAAGTGTAGGGGTACCTTGCCACTCATCATTAGCACCGTTGCCAAGGATGGTGCTAGTTATCTAGATTAGTTATATCATACAAGGTCACTGTACAAGAATTACCGATATATCTTTTAGGAAGAAATCATTATAGAAAGTCACATATAACTTCACACACAATTGCACAAGCATGCCTCTCCTACAAGATCATGATAATGCCATACCTAGTGAGTAAATTCATTGGAGAACCAATAGAATTAATGATGAAGATGAAGTCTGGAGTACTTAACCTTATGCAGGAGTCCCCTATGTTTATGAACACCCCAGCATGACTCAAAGGCTCTCATCATCCAACTCTGACACCTCTAGTGAGGATGAGACATCCCATAGAATGAGGAGGCCCGAAAGGCCTAAGACCTTCTCAATAACTAACAAGAACTTACTTGGGGATGATTGGAAGACTTACAAAAGTCATAACAAGTTTTACAGTTCCTTCTCTTCCTCTACTCCTTCAACGTCAGATTGTGATACAGATGACTATCTTTCAAGGGATCGACATAGAACTAAAAATCGAGCTCACAAAGAAAATCAAGAATGCCAACATAAACAAAGGCAACATCAGCCCAACACATGAAAGTATAACTTACTTGATGATGATGAACCCCTGCTGGCCACTAAGAGCCTAACGCCTATACAAGAGGCTATTCGAATATCCTACAGGCATCGCAAAGAAAGTTACCTACCTAGGCTTGATTTAAACAACTTTCCCAAGTTTTCAGGAGGCTATGATTTAGATCTGCAATATCATTTACAAGCCTTCTACAATGCCTATACATGGAACAACATTGCTAACAGTTGGCAAAAGCCCAAGCTCTTTCCTATGACACTCATTGGCTAAGCAAAAGTATGGTATAGATCGTTAAAACCAAATTCAATACGACATTGACCAACAATGGTAGAACTCTTTAGTGAAAGATATCAAACCTACGCAAGAGTGTCAGCCTTGAGGACACAAATCAAAGAATGGAAACAAGCACAACATGAACCCTTGGACATGGCCTTAGAAAGATATTATAAACTGCTAAACAATTGCCCAGGCCATGAGTTCTCCGAGGAAAGGCTATTATACCATATCATTGATGGGCTTCGTAATGAAACAAGGGAGACCCTAGGGATGTACGCCTAAGGTCAACTATATGAGCTACGAACCCATCAACTCCAAGAGCTTATTAAGCTAGTGGTAAAAGAAGAAGGAGAACTAGCCAAATGGGAGAATGTTGAAAGTTCTCAACAGGATCAAAATCTCAACTTAATAAGGGCCCATGATCATTAAGAGGAGAAATCCACTCACTTCAAGGAGATGGAATCATCGTTGCCAATCTTACAATCACTAGATGAAATTGAGACAAAGATCAATAAGATGACAGACTGGGTACATAAAAGATGTGGAGAATATGCCAACATTATTAGAGGAAGAGTTATGCCAAATCAAGAAACAGGACAGGACACCACGCAATAATCGAAACAAAGGGTAGAAGATAATAAAAATAAGAACTCAATTGTCAATTTCACATATCAATGTAACGTCTGTTTGTACAATCACCCCGAAGGCCAATGTCCAGTTTTGTCACATTTACATGAGCATTGGGGAGGAATGTTACATCCAAAGTTCGTACAGAGATACTATGTTCAATCACAGTGGCAACAATCCCAATCGTGGGGGAAGCCACCCCTAAACTGGAGATACCCTTCATACCATCCGAATCCAAATGTTTATCTAGTTCAACATCTTGTTTCCCTAACTGGGCCAACATACTCTATCCTGCCGCATTATCATTCTCCTCAATACTATTAGCCCATGTCCTCAACACAATCACCACCTTATGTACCACACACTTCTCTTAATTTTCAACATTCTCATCCTTTCCCTCCTTCTACATTGCCACCAACTGTTCCTAAGGTGTTTGCACCACAGCAAGATCCCACAAACATTACTTGTGCTCCTATTGCTAACAACAGTGAGAGACCTTAGCAACATTGAAGGCATCCCTTCTTTAGAAATGATCCTAAGAAGGAACAACACAATTCTAAGGCCACTGCAACCTCCAACTTAGTACAAGTCCAACCTTGTGATGCATCCTTACCTTCAAACCCAACACCTCATGTTACTTCATCAGGGCCACCAATTTACACTCCAACAACCATATGGCCCAATGAATATAGTCATGGAGAGCGACATCCTAATCCTTGCATACCATCTTACGGTCCCAAGTATCATAGTGGGTCAACTCTTTATCCGGGAACCACATCTTATAAATTGCCCCACTACACTTACTATAATCAAGTGTGTGAACCCCAATGGGGTAAGTATGACTAAGTCCCAATATTTCCAACATGCAAGGATCCTCATCTTCCATTTATTAATCCTTGCCATTCTCAACCATTTCATTATGGGGGATATCCCTCATTCTAATAACAAGTAGGATTAATAAATATTTTTCATTCTCTTTAATTTTACAACTTTTTGTTTTGCAACATCGTTATACTTTCTCATTCCTTTATGTAACTATTTGTTTTATTTTTATTTTTATCTTTGTTTTTTGTTTTTGTTTTGTTAGGCTCGTCACCTAATAAGTGCTTCTGATGGTGGTATGAACTGTATTCTATTGATTGCTAATGTTTGATTTTTACCTTTGAGTTTTAATATTGATACTAAGGTATGGTTCTTTTGATATAATAGGCAATGAGTCCACATCATCCATGCATCCATGAATTTCTATGGTCTCTCTTGTCTTGGAACTGTACAATCCCTTTCTTTCAATAATAAGAACTATCAACAAATTGGTGACTGGGCATTTCTCGAACTAAGGAAGGACTCAAGGATTGAAAAGGGTGTGACTTCAAGGGGATTTAATGCATTTGTGCTGGCCATTCTCTTGGGTGATTGGATGTTTTCTTCCTAAGTTTTCCTTACCATTCTGACGTTGCTCCATTATCGAGGAGCTGAGCTAATAAAAATAATAAGTCTTTGCATGGTGTGGTTCTCACGCAAAAAAAAAAAAACACAAGTGAAAAGTGTAAAGTGAGAATTCAAAGCACACCCCTTAGATGAAATAATCATCTAGGCTACAAGCATTGGTTATGGAACTATAAACATGTTCCCTCTAACTGAGGCCCCTTCTCACTTCCTACTTTCTCCTTTCTCATTTCGTTAGAATGGTGGTGACTCTTTGGCGGAAGCATTCTTACTACTTCAAGTGGATGAATTGGCCAAGTTTGTTAATGCAAAGTCACTGAATGTGGATTGTTTGAGGCTAGATTTGGAATGAGATCTACTATGTCACATTAACCATAAATACACAAGGGGTTGTACACCACCTTGTTCTTGAGATTCCATTCCATTCTCTCCTTACCATCCTTCTTTCTCCATTTTTCATCTCATTGCCGATTGTATCAATAGTCCATATTTTGGTTGATGCATTGTTTCTTTTTGGTAAATTCTTGTGGTTAAGACTTTAACTCTTGCTTCCAAATGACATTTCCAAAGCCTATGGACTCTTTGAATGTGGGATTGTCAGGGCATTGAAGGGTATGAGCCTGCTTTGGGGAGGACCCACTAGCATTCCTATTTGGTGCATCAGTTAAATTCTTTCCCTTAAACATTAATGCAATCATCATTTATTTTGTTCATTTTCCACGTATGACATCCATTTTATTGGTGTTATTGTTGTTTCTTTTTCTCCATCTTTCTTATTCCTTATCTTTTTCCATTCTATCGCTCTCAGTCACTACACCTTCGGTAGTTACCAGTGTTATATCTCCAGAATCCATATTAGCCATATCACAACTCAGGCAATGGACCTTACACTGAGGCAAGGTATTAACTGCATTGTGATTCATTTACCGTTGCTAATATCAAACTGTGTTGTGTGTGTAGATGGCAATCATACAACAACAGATTGGATCTGGAGGAAACACTTGGAATGGATTGGTGCTGAAGCAGTTATGCAAGGAACGAGATTGATGACACACTTATGGATGGACAACGAAAGGCGCAATCTTGGCATCGGCAATAACAGACTTCTTCTTTTCTCTCTCTCTCTTCTCTCTTCTCTCTCAGCTGCCAAATAAGGCTGGATGTCAAATGTGTACAGTGTTCACTCTTGTTGTCATGAACACTAATTTGTCATGTATTGTAATGATGATCCGTTCACATGTCACCCCATTCACCATTAGTATCATTCAAGTCAATAATCCCATACCTTCCCAATATTTTGTAAGGAACTCAAGGACGAGTTTTCATTCAGTCATGGGGGTATGATGAGCCGCGATATCGCATCAACCCCTACGATATCGCATACACGATATCGCAGCCCACCGCTAGGTCTATAAATAAGAGGCGGCTTTCCCTTGTTTCTCCATCTAGACTTAGACCCTTAACCAAACTATAGCAGTTTTACCATTCCAGAGTTAGAGTAATTTCCATGTGCTCGTAGTAAGAGTCTTAAAGTGAATGGATCTCTACTCGAGCAAATTATACCTGAGCACATATTTGTGTACGGCAATAAAGACTAACTTTCTGATAAACTTTGCAGCATATGGACTAAGGTAAATAGGAATTAATTACTGTTAATGTTTAAATGCTGTCCTAGATAATTAATCTCTCTTCACACTTATCTCCTAGTAATGCGGAATGAGTACGACTTGATCACGAGCATTTAAGTGTGACCACTTGGTAACCCAGTAGTGTACTTAAGCCATGCGCTTGGTAATCCCAGTGGCAGTTGTGCATGAAGTTCAGGATGTATACAAATGATTAAAGAACGGATGCTCATCGCATTTAGGCTAGTTTAGATTCTTTCTCACCCTTTCTCTCTTAGCTTAGTCAATATTACTTTCCATTGTCCTCAAGAGTAGCATTAGCATAGAAACACATCATACACCTCACTCTGGACTAAACCATGTGTGACAAAGCTAATACTAGTCCAGGTGGAAAGACAGCGAACTGTGACCTAAGGCTAATTGTCTAAATGCCACAACTAGTTTGTCTATAGAGTTCGACCGGATTACGTGTGTAACGCTCGTATTCGTATGGTTGAGTGTAGTGTAGGGGTACCTCGCCACTCATCATGTGTGCTTAGGTACAATTTGCTCGAATAAAGATCCGTTCACTCTATGACTCCTACTGCAAGCACACAGGAATTATTCTAACTTTGGAATGGTAAAACTACAAGAGTTTAGCTAAGGGTCTAAGTCTAACTCCCCTGAACAAGGGAAGCTGCCTCTTATTTATAAATAATGAGGCAGGACGTGATATCGCGTGATGGATGCGGTATCGCGTACATGATATCATGTACACAATATCGCGACTCATCACTTATATTTTCATGTTTAAATGCATTAATCACTTAATATAAGAAATGTAAAGTGCTTAAAAGATAAAGTACAAATAAGAAAGATTAAACTATCTAAGTGTTGTAACGAATGTCAGAAATATTGTCTTTATTGCTATTCACATCAAAGGGTTCAGGTACATGATGCTCAAACAAAGATCTATACAATCTCTTAATTCACACCATAGGCACTTAGAAGAAAATATTCTAACTCTAAAACCAACAAATTGTAAGAACATCCCTACATGGTGCCATAAATGCAATTGGTTCTTGCATTTATATAGGCTTGATTGCATCAACATTAACACATCTGCTTCTATGCATGTGACCATGCATCGATAGGGATATGTTGATGTGGCTACATTGACGCATGCCTATCAACATAGCCAATCGAACTACACTTCATCAACAATACATCAAAAGAATTATATACGAATATAATGAGTACGATAATGCCTCAAGTGCTTAAACTAGAACCTCTTATCTAATAATATAATGAGCTAACTACTTGAGCCACCTAACAAGATAGCTTTAATGCTCATGCTTTAACAATGAGGTGTTTAGCCTAGTGGTACAGATCTTGGCCTAGTAACCCCATGTCATAGGTTCGTTTCTACTAAGTAGCACCAAGTTATAAACTTCTATGAATCTTGGAGTGTACCTATGTTTCACTTATTTCAGATTCCAACACCCCCTCAATGCTCATGATTTTATCACCTCTTTCACTAACTTCTACCACCTTACACTTCATATGTTGATGTACCATTATATGCAATTTATTTTAAAAATTCTCTTACTCCACAACAAAAGTAGTTAAATTCTTCTTTAATTACAAATTAACAAACCTAATGCATTCATTTCATTTCTTAAGTGAACTTACTACATCCCGAACAAATGAACCATGTAAACATAAAGGCGAGCTATAAAATCTGTCGATAGCTACGAAAATACGTAGGCTATCCCTTGGTTTCGTACTTGCACGGCATGCCACCCAAAGTTACTTACCCTCAATTTGAACTTTACAAGGCCAAGAGTCGCCGAAGTCAAATGCTGTTAGGCTGCAAGGAGCAGCATGAATCTGATCTGATGATGACATTAATTCATGGTCTGCGGAGAAAATGATTACTCTCGCTTGAGCAGGCCACTTGAAATGTGACACAAATGATTAAACTGGGATGCCCAAAATGTCGTGGCACGATAAAGCGAAGGCCACTCATGGCATATATGATTGAAAAGAGGAGCAGCATCAACGTTAGGATCATTTTAAAACCTCAACGGTAGGAAGGAAGGAAGGAAGGATGATGTACACATGCCAAAACGGTAACAAAGCAAAGAAAGAAACAGCAGAAACCTCCATTTATGTCACACATATCCATGTGGTCGTTGAAATCATCATTGGTCAGTGCAAGGCTAAGGTTTGAATTTAGGCCTGCTTCTGTTTGGGCTTAGGTTTGACGATCACGTGGGCCCGCCCGTACAACTACGCTAGACAGCAAAAGCTGCGTGCGCTGGGCCCAAGTTCATGCACCACAGTTGAATCTCGACCTCAATAATAATATTTCTCCAAAGCCCAAGCTAACCTTGGAAAATATGATTCCCAAGCTAACCTTGTAAAATATGATTATATTTGAAAATCAGGGCCCACGAAACCATCCCAAACCTAACGTATGTGGATGGAATATTATTTGAATCGCCGAATCCCAACGTGGCTGCTGCACCCCCTTCCGATTATTTAAATGCGATTTAGTAATGTCGATGCAGAGCAGGTAAAAGGGAAGGTCTGTTGTTTGTGTGCGTTCGTGGGCGTCACCACCACCTCCTGCCCGACTGTTTTTTGGACTCCCTCTGCTTCTTCGCCATTGGGAATGTCGTGTCGGCCCGGACTTGCTGCTGCTTCTGCGTATGGAGTTCAGAGTTTTCAAACCTCGACTTTAACCTTTTCTGTGAGTTTCCAGGAGGAAAATTATTGCTTTTGAATCTTTTCCCCTTTCCGTCCACCGCGTTTTGAAATAAGCATATCTTGTGTGTGTGCGCGCCTGATGGTTTGTTTGCCCTTTTTCATCATCACGCAAGGGAGAAGGCAGAGGAGGAAGTAATATGTTTGGAGGAAAATAAGAGGTTGATTTTGCTTTCGGATGTGATGCTTTGGTGATCCGCTGGTGTCCAAGGCTCTGAAAGGCGCTTTTGTTAGAGGTTTTGATTGTGTCCGTCTATGAGTTATGGCCAGAAAGCAGGACGCTGATAGCCGAGGCGGCGAAGATAAAGTCAAGGCCGTTCTTAAGCTCTTGCAGAAGGATGCGCCTCTCTCTCCCAGGAAGGTCTGTTTCTTTTTGATTATAACGTGGTATTTATTTTGCTACCGTTCTTTTGGATGTTGCTTGGAACGATTTTTTGTTTTTTCGTGGAAGAACTTTTCCTTTATCGTTTGCTTGATGTTTTTTGGTTTATGAGTTGTTGCTTGTTTGATGATGAAAGCGAGGCACAAAAACGCTGTTTTCGTTTACTTCGTGTGCCCGGGAAAACAGAACACGGCGTGAGGCCGAATGCTTGAAAAGCTCAGCCGTTTGACGTTATTTCGCTCGTTGAAGGAATGCATACGGTTTTTCGCTACTTTTTTGGATGAAGTTTGTGGAATGTTGCATGTGAAAAGAATATCGCGTAGCTTTAGATTAATCTGAAAGATCCGCCAGACTTCGAACTCTGTAGGATAGTACATAGTAGGATAGTTTTGCTTGAATTGACTAGGAGAAGCATGGCGTTCAGGAAATAGTTCAGGCAAAACTGAAGTATTTCGTGCAGGTGTTGATGAATGTTGCTTTTATCTAAAATGCAGAGAGCTTTCTGCGATGAAGCGTGCATCCGTAGATTTCTGAAGGCTCGCAGCAACAGTTCAAAGAAAGCAGCCAAGCACCTCAAATCTTGTCTAGCGTTTCGCGACTCCATCCGCATAGGTAACAAAATCAGAATCATCTCGGTCAACCGTGCTATCTGACATATCATCTTTCAAAGCCTTTCTTAAAAACACGATCTCGATCACAAAACGAGTCCTATTTAAATTTACGCGTCAGGAACATACTTCACGCCAACACGTTCCTGATGGATCAATATGTGTATCATTCTGACCTCTACTTGCTTTTAAACTCAGAGCACTTGATCGCGGACGAATTCTCATGGGAGCTTGCAGAAGGCATTGCGTATGTAGCAGGACGCGATCACGAAACGCGCCCTGTCATAGTAAGTTGTACAATTTTGGCGGTATACGTTCTTCAATATGAGCCATTTAAGGCAAGCAAGATTGGCCATTTAATGCAAGCAAGATGGGCCATTTAATGCAAGCTCATAGAAATTTTAACACTCACGAGATTGCATTTTTTTTTTTCAAGAACGTAATAAATAGAAACTCCTGCCATTTAAGGGATGTGGAATTTGTGGATAACGCAGTCACGTTATACTCGCCGCCCGCACCTGACTCCTGATTTCTGACGCAGAAAATGTTCCTGTCTGTGGTTGCAGATTGTGCGGATAAAACCAGACTTCCAGAAACGTGACAACTCGCAGAGACTGTAAGTGCCTGTTAAAGTTTGACCTCCAGCGTTACTACGGCAAAATCTCTTTGACCTTTTTGGCGTTGGAGCCGTTACATACACCCACGCCGATTTTCCCAATTCCCAATGAAAAGGCTGCGAGTCTCGAACTAAACTATAGATTTTCTGGAAAAGCTTAAATAAAAGA
The DNA here is from genome assembly GCA_015680685.1 of Gnetum montanum. Classification (NCBI taxonomy): domain Eukaryota; kingdom Viridiplantae; phylum Streptophyta; class Gnetopsida; order Gnetales; family Gnetaceae; genus Gnetum; species Gnetum montanum. The sequence continues at coordinate 294,851 of MNCI01011925.1, read as the reverse complement.
TTGCCTACTATTAACCACACATGACCTTTTCAAATTACAACAGTTTAAGATTCCATCCATAAAACTCTTTTTAATCAATACATCATTTGTGCTTGCAGGTATGTCCGTCTCCTCACATTCACTATGGAAGTTGCCATCGCTTCTATGCCTATCAATGTCGAGCAATGTGTGTTGCTGTTTGATGCTGGTAACATAATAGAACCAAATGCAAACATTTTCTAACATGTTTCCACACGTATGAAAATCTCGTCTTGAATTGGCATTGCAGGTGATTTTAAGTCAGGATCTGCTTGCCTCAATTACATAATGGCAACAATGAAGCACATCACAGACTATTACCCCGGACGAGTGGCCAGGGCCTTTGTGATCGATCCTCCATACGTGTTCAACTACATCTGGAAGGTAATCTATTTAACTGTTTTCTCAAGAAATAGTTGCTGCTCATGTCTCTAATTCATGCAGTTCAGCGCACAATAGAACCCGGATGATATCTATCGAATTTATCTTTCCCATGGAACAAGCTAAGAAAGCTCGTTATTCTCTCAAGCATTGTCTTAATTCATGAGATATCCCAACCATCTTCTCTTTACTCTCAACATTTATAGCCGCTCAAGTAGTGGAACAAGAAAAGCCTCCCAGCAGAGATTATAAGCATATGTTTGGTTTCTTGGACGGGGTTTTATTATTTCAACAAATTTTTGGTTCATTGGGCAGGGAGTGCGGCCATTTGTAGATTCGGAGCTGCATTTTCAGATCGTCTGCTCGCTGGACTACGATTCTCCGTTCATGAGCGGCCTGGCGAGGACATCCTCGCTACGCCACGACATAAGCAAGAACAACGGAGGCTCATTTCGCTTCTCGGCAAAAGTAGCATCTGCATCCGAAAGCGTGCACAACTCGCTGCACGACTGGGACACAGACATTCCAACCACAAACAAAAACAACCAGTCCTATTTGCTGGGATCGGCTCTGTTGTCGCCCTTCAACGCTCGCTGCCTTTCATTCGCATCGCCTTCCACAACAGCCGGAAACAAAAACATCCCCTCATCATCAGACCATTTTTATTATGATTTTCAGAGCTTCAGGTTCGAACCGCCCCCTGCGAGAAAACGTAGCACAACACCCTCAACGCCCTACAGAGGCAGTGGCGTCTCGGCCTCTGCATCTGCTACGCCACTCAGAACACGGACACCCGGCCGCGATCTGAAAGCTTCATCGAAGCAAACATCTCCCAAGTCGCCGGCCCCTTTGGATTACATTGCCGCGTGGACTCCCTTCCACAATCCCAAGTCCAAGAAAAACTCATCTTCCTCTCCCAAAGCCATTGAGGGATTTGCATCGTTTATACATGGGTTGAAGCACAGAGAGGGAGCAGCCAAATCTGAGACTCTTAAAAAGGAGAAATCGGCAGATCTGTTCCGGCCCTACCTGCGGCATTACAGGTACTTTTACAACGAGGCGGCCTACAGGGCCACAATGAAGCCTCCTCTCGGCGGGCTCGCCTCCCTTGTTTCTCCGGAGCTTAAGCAGGCCCACAATCACAATCAGAGATCAAGCCTCACCAGGCCCAACTTCGATCCCAGGAGAACCAGCTACGAGTTCAAGCGCTGATTGAGTGATTGCTTGTTATGCCATGCGTGACTAATCTGATTTGTTCTGATACTTTTTATGAAAACCCTGAGTCTGATTGTGTTACGGTGCCTCCGCGTCTCAGGCTTGGCCATGCACCTGCTTTTGCAGCATTCTCTGCTACCCCGCCCGTGTCGTTGTAGGAAATCGTCGTTGAAAAGTCATGGCCGTTGTGGAAAAAAAACCAAAAAAGATTTGACTGCTACTAGTATTCTATCGTTTTACTGTATATGAGTCTTTTTAGGCGAGCTACTGGTGTGTTCGGATGTTTGTGAGAATTGCTTGTGTAACAGCACGCAGAGTTGCGGGATTGACGGTGTCTGGCTTCGCTGGCCGATCCAGAGAGATGGATAGAGGCATTTGATTTAAGGTTATTTATTATATTTTGTAATGACTCTCTTGTGATCCCGCTTTTAAGATTTCGCGATGAATGCGATGGTCACGTAGACATGAATATTCGGCCTGGTTCAGCGTTGCACACAAGTGGCATCGTTCGAAATTCGGACTTGGTGTGACGATGTGTCATTGCGAAATCATTGCCACATCAGGATTAAGTTATTATTCAAAATGTTTACATCTCTGGGCAACAGAACAGTGCTGTCCGTCAGACCTCCACAACGCTAAAATTACCCTCGAGTGCCTCAAAGCGTTATCCTTTGTAAAATGTGCAAAAAAACAAAAAAACACAAGATGCTTAAAATGACAGCTTAACCAATCTTTAGAGAAATGTGTAGCTTTATCCTCTTTCGGGCCACCCGATTCACTCCAGCTGGCAGTGCGCTTGATGCTTTCGGAAAATAAAAGAGCTGCTTCAATCTGGCCATGGCGTGTTCCCATACGTCTCTACAGGCGTGCATAAAATTATAACTGCGTGTAGAGCAGAAATTTTCTGGGGTTTCTCTAAGTTAAATTTTGTAGCAAAGGGGTTGTAAGAGGTGGGAAATACAGGTAAACGCAAATATCTGATTTATTTACTTTTTTTTTCCAAAGTTAGAAATAGCAATAAAATTGTGTACATAGAAATATGATATTATGCTTAAAAAATGCAGAGATGATGCCTATTTTTTTTCAATTTATATGTTATTTTTAATAAATATTCAAATAAGTGATGATAGAAACCCATAGCAAAAGATGATTTCATGAGGGTTTTAGGTTCATTATTATGATCCTAATCAAATGCACAAATTGGTAAAAGTAGCAGGAGTTCAAAATTTTTTTTAAAATGTGGAAGGAAAAACATTTTTATCTGCTATTATTCCTTATTACTTGCGATGCATAATTAATGAATTGTTGTTATTGTTAGAGTTGAAATCAAAATTCCTTAACAAGAACAAATATGTTATGAATATATATCACAAATAACATTAAAGATAAATATTATATTTTCATGCAATGTCATGTCCTAAGGTTAGAGATATAACTAAAATATTACCGTTCCGGTTCATTTGTTTCAAATATTATAAAAACACTTAGTAATAGTACTCAGAGTTTCAAAATGGTAATCGCTATCAGTCAGTTTGAATAATATGGGCGAGTAAAGCACTTTTATGACCTTCATAAATTTTGTGCTCGAAAAGATACAAAGCATAAGCACTTCCTCGTAATAATTCTTAAACAATGTTGGTGAGGGCCAATGCTTAAAATAATTTAAATATTCATGTCATTATTCCTGTCTGCTGTTCTCACCAAGTCATTCAAATCGTCAATGCTTCAATCTCTGATTGCTAGACAACTTGTGCACACACATGTTATCAGGACACGATCTCCAAATTTTGCACGAGCTCATGTAACGAGATAATGAATTCTTTGCTTGGACGGAGACCCGGTTGCCACTCTCGAACCATGTCTTAATTCTATTGATTTCCACGTGCTAATATAGCGAGATAATATAGTGTTTCATCGTGTTAAAAGGTGGACGCAACTATCGTACCAAGTGTACGTTTATATTTTATGAGCTTTTAAAACATCTACTACAAATATCATGAAACTTTCAAATTCAAAAACTGATAACTTACTGGTCAATAAAAAAGGGTTCCACTAAGTCTACACCAGGTATTATAGGGTTCATTGTAAACATTAGGAATTCCTCTCTTCAATAACTTTTTAATCCACAACCATGCCACATTTATTGTTTCGTATATTCTTGCATTAATCTTTGAAGTTTGCTTCTTTTGCCTAAGTTACTTAAAGAATCATTAACGTAAGTGTTAGAACTTAAAAATAATATTAATAATAAGTAAAAAAAAATCAAAGTACATCATTTGTTAAACCGTGAGTTGCAAACAAGAAAAACATGATGGAAAGTAAAAAACTTTCCAATTTTAGGGATATATGCTTAGGTGTACAAACTTGAAATAATGCTTTGAAAAATCAAAAGAGGAAAATTAATCATTAGTAAGGAGAATGATCCAAGTGTTAACAACATTTATATTACTTTCAACATCTTTGCTTGAACTTAAAGTACTAAAAGAATTCAAAGTACCAATAAAAAGATTTGGCAAAATATAATTTTTGTAGAAGAGGAAGATCCACTAGAAAATGATAGCACAAACTTTCCAACCAATTGTCCATCACAATTGACTTTATGTTGAGATTTTTTGCTATTAACATTAGTGCACTTCTTAATCTAAGGTTCAACTTTTGAGTTAACAATATTCTTATCATATGAGGGAAAATTTCCTTACATACTTTCTATTTAGACTTATTAATACTTTCTTAAGAATAAATATTTGCAAAAGCTTTTGTCTTCTTTAGTTTCTTCATTGTCATTTAATCATTTTTTATGATTGTAGTAATTTGATTTTTTGTATCTTCAACTTCAAATTGTTTTTTCCTATCCTCAATTTCAACACATTTTTTCTTTTCCTCATCATCATTTTCTTCAAGCAAAAAAGAACAAACATTAAATCAATGTCCTTCACGATGACAACACTTGCAAGAATTAGGAAAGTTATAATATGTGATTGGGTGAATATACATCTTTTTTCCTATTTCTAATACCAATTCCTTTTTACAATTAAGAAGAATGATTTTAACAAAAAAATATTTGCAAAAGCCAAATGGAGTGGAAATAGATTCCATATGATTAATGGAAACATGAAAACTAGTAATCTCTTACTCAACTATGTAAAAAATCAATGAAAAATGAAATAACTCAACAAAACATGGAACTTTAGAATATTCTGCAAATTCAACATTAAAATCTAGAGTTCACTTACAAATGGTTAACACTATATGCTTAAGTAAAAAATGACCCGATATCTAGGGGATAGTGAACCATTAAAGTATCAGCTAACTCAATAAGTAAACAAAACAAGAACAATACCTAACATGAATGACTTAAATATCATATTTTCATATCACATCATTTAACTACAAAGTGAAACTTTAATTATGAGGCAAGTGATCCAAAATTTGAATGAATACATATTGGTCATCACAAAATTAGGTTTTTAGTTGCATCAACATCACTAGAAGAAGGTGTCACAAAGTTTTACGCATATGGGAATTCTAGATATATTAAATCTGCCATAGAAAAATCAAAGAGAGAAAAATTAGATCCATTGGCTACTTAAAGGATCATCACACAAAGCCTAATTGATTAGGCTATCAAGCAAGCTATTAGACGAATTAGTGGATAAGTATCAGCCTAACCTCTTTGAGTGGCTACATCCAAACTTGAACTCACATATTCCAATCTAAAAGACAAGCACCTTACCATCATCTCAATTGATGATCCCTTATCATTTATCACTTAAATTCACATAAATGTCTTCATTGGCAAAAATCACTAGTGTGGTTTTTCAATAATTAATGCATATATTTTGCCACATGTGCTTAACTAAAAGAGATTTAAAATTAAAATGAAAACTATATGTATTTATTAACCTAAAAAATGTGCTTTATTTTCCATTTATATGTAGGTTGCACTTCACTTTAACCTTTGCTTAAGAGATATTAATCCAAGCTGGATCTACTTTTGTTCCTAATTGAATTGCCTCATATATCCTCCCAAGAAGATGTTTTGTTTTAGATCTTAGTTTAAACATGAGAAATATTTCATACTAATCTATCTTAGATGATCATCTCAAAATACAGCAATAATAAGTACATTAAACTATTCATTCAATTTTTTTTTCAATAAATCCTTTGTCTTAGATACAAAAGAGGATTTCCTTTTAATCATAGTTTGTATAATAGCCTTTCCTACCTTCTAAGGGAGTCTTTCACAAAATTTTAAGTCACACGAACAATTTTTTAATGACAAAATGAAGGGTTTCAAAATCCAACTTTTTGATAATACTTAGCCCTAGAACATAGACAAAATAAGATTTTCTTGTAATTGTAGTTTGTACATTAGCCTTTCTTACCTTGTAAATAAGACTTTAACAAAGTTTTTAGTCTTAAGAACTATTTTTCATGACATTATAAAAGGTATTAAAATAGGGAATATCATTTAGAATGATGGTAAGGTATTCATTTCTCAAGTTGAAGACTTGGGATTGAGCTTAGGCACAACTACTCAAAGAGGTTAGGCTTTTACTCTCTATTGACCTCCTAGGATCCCACTTAGTGGAATCAACACTATGGATTTGGGTAATAATCCTTTTATGGAAGATGTTAAAACCTAAAAATTTTTAATAGTACTTACTCTAAGAAGATATAAAAAAAGTATAACTCTATTTATGACTTTAGTATTGCCCACTAAAATTGAACTTGTAACTTGGAAATTCTAAATTAATAGTCTAACCATTACACTCAATTGAAAATAAATTTTCATTTACGTTCATTGAGGGTATTAGAACTAAAAATAATTGAAACATAGGTGCACCCCAATATATGTAGTCCACATAGGACTTTATAACTAAGCATTGCCCACCGAAATCAAACACATAACTTAGAGTTTTCAAATCAAGACACTTACTACTAAGCTAACACCTCATTGTTCACTTATGTTTATTAAGACCCTCTTTAGTCTATAAGATAAACTAGTTTTTAGACTTCCTTTTGTGAATTTGTTTTACTCATAACTCAATGATACCCACTAGAATTGAACCTATGACTTAGGTTTCCATACCAAGGCTCTTACCATTAAGCTAACATCTTAGTATCATAAATCCTAATATATATACTTCTTTTACTATAGTTGAGCAGTTGTGGGGCTTGCTATGATTGGATTTGGTTTTAGTTAAGACATTGCTACAGGTTAATCCTTTAGGCATTATGCATACATTATTACCTCTTTGAATTTGACATTCTTATGTTAATTATAGATGTTAATTTAGTTTATTAGTAAAATTATTTAATTAGTTTTTAACCAATTTTTTGTATTAATAAACAAAAAATAATATCTTGATCTTTTTCGAATGTATTTGAGCTTAATTGTAAGGACTTTAAAGAGTTTGTTTTACCTTTAAAATTTAAGAAATTAATCATATAAATATGAAGGTTACCAATTATAGAGGAATATAGTGATGCTTGAAGTGCAATTTGAATTGGTAACCTCTTGACTAAGAAGATAATAAGCTAATTGATGAGTGGCGAGGTACCCCTACACTCAACCATACGAAACGAGCGTAGCACGCGCGATCTGGTCAAACTCCGCAGACTAAATGCCTAAACGCTCCATGGAACACTTGGGGTTAATCACTCGTTGTCTTCCAAGACTTACTTGTTGTTGTCACGGTGTATGGTTAAGTAAGTCTGAGGTATATGATTTTTATGGTCTTTTATGGTTTTTCTCCTATGCTAAAGGGTGAAGGGTT
>MNCI01011925.1:255450-271151 GCA_015680685.1 Gnetum montanum | reverse complement strand
ATACACAACTTGTGTTCAGGTACAAAGCTGCTCGAATAAAGATCCGTTCACTTGGGGACTCCTACTACGGGCACATGGAAAATATTCTATCTCTTGAGTGATCAAACTGCCAGAGCTTCGCTACTTCTAGCCTAGGATGAGAAATGAGGGGAGTTCTACCTCTTATTTATAAATTTTGCGGTGGACCGCGATATCGCGTACGTGATATCGCAGTGCATGCGATATCACGTCTCATCATACCCCCATGACTGAATGAAAACTCGTCCTTGAGTTCCTTACAATAATATCAGGTGGGTATGGAATTATTGAGGGGAATGGAACTAATGGGATGACATGTGAATGGATCATTATTACAAGACTTGACAAAATCGGTGTTCATGACAACAAGGGTGAACACCTTATTACAATGACATTAGGCCTTAGTTGGCAGTTGAGAAAGAGAGAGAGAAAGAAGTGTTGCTGCTGCCAATGCCAAGATTACGCCTTCGTTGTCCATCCATAAGCGCACCATCGATCTTGCTCCTTGCATAGCTGCTTCAACGTTGCTCCAGATCCAATCTATTGTTGCATGTCCGTCATGTACACACACAACACAATCGTATATTAGCAAGGGTAATTGAATCATCATGTAATTGATACCTTGCTTTGATGTAGGTCCATTGGCTAGGTTGTGGTATGGCTGATTATGGATTTGGGAATATGTTACTGATGACTATCGAAGGTGTAGGGGTTAGGAAGAAAATCAAAAATTTTGGGGCTAGGAGAAAATCAAAAAAATCAGGCCTTGTAGCCCCATGACTAATCGTGAACCTCCAGTAGCATTAGAATGGAGAAGGAAAAGGAGTAAGAAAGATAGATAAAAAGGGACAACTATGACATCGATGAAGTGGATGTCAAGATGGAAATGAACAAAAAGAAAATTAATTGCAAAATGTTAAGGAAAAGGATTTAACTAAGGTTCCAAATAGGAATGCAAGTGGGTCCTCCCCAAAGCAGGTTCATGTCATTAATGCCTTGACAAACCTAGATTCAAAGAGTCTGTAGGCCCTGAGAATGTCATTTGGAACAAGAGTTAAAGTCTTAACCATAAGAATTTACCAAAAAGAAAACAATGCATCAACCAAAATATATACACTAGTGATACAATCGGTAATGAGGTGAACAATGGAGAGAAGGATGGGAAGAAGAGAAATGGAATGGAATCCCAAGAACAAGGTGGTGTATAGCGCCTTGTGTGTTTGATGATTAATGTGACTTGGCAAATCTCATTCCAACTTCGGCCTCAAACTAACCACATCCAGTGACTTCACATCAATGCGTTCGGCTAAACCATAAACTGGAGTAACGAGAATGCTTCCCCCAAGAGCCACTACCATTTCGATGAAACAAAGGAGAGAATGGGAAGCGAGAAGGGCCCTAGTTAGAGGAAACACTTTTGGTTCCATAACCAGTGCTTGGAGCCCAAATATTTATTTCGTCTAAGGGGTGTGCTTTGAATTCTCACTCATTTTTTTGTGTTTTTTGTTTTTATGTGTGAGAACCACACCATGCAAAGACTTGATTATTTTTATTGTCTCAGCTTCCGATAGCTACGTAACATCGGAACGGCAAGAAAACTCAAGAAGAAACATTCAAGCACCCAAGAGAATGACCAACACAAAAGCATCAAGTTCCTTTGAAGTTACACCCTTTTCAATCCATGAGTCCCTCCTTAGTTTGAGAAATGCCTAGTCACTGATTCGTTTAAGTTCTTATTAGAAAGAGACTGTACATTTCCAAGCTGAGAGTGAAACACTGTGGAAATCACGAATCGGCCTAAGGCGAAGATTCACGATTCGGGCGAAAGTTCGCGACAAAATTTCAGAAGACAGAAACAAGGCAAAGTGAGGCAAAGAGGCGCGCAGAGTCAAGTCTCTAAGTTCCTTACAAATTTCAATCTTACTGTATTTTCTTTCTTTACGCTACATTACACAACATAGCGTAGTGACGCTTAGCGTAACTCTGCTTAACATAGCCCGATATCCGAAGGTAACTTACTCCAGTAGATTTGATGAAGCCTAAAGCCTATGCAGCGTAATATGCGACCTGTCACATATTCGGCTAAGTCTTTTGCTCAGGGCTGAGTTTACGCTCCGTTACGCAAAGCAGCGTAACGAGCTTCAAGAAAGTCAAAGTCAGAATTCAAGGAAGCGCAGCAGATTGACTTCTTCTTTTTTTGCAAATTGGTCACTTTACGCTCATTACGCTACGTAGCGTAGGCAAGCGTAAATCTATTGTAAAGTTAACCATTTCACGCTTTATTACGCTTTGTGGCGTAAATAAGCGTAAAACAGCTTGAATAAACTATTTTCATGTTTTATTACACTTTGCCACGCGACGCAGCATGAACGAGCGTAATGCAGCCTAAAACCAGCTAGGACAATACCAGACAAGCACCTATTATCCACACGCACAATACGTTGATGAGCGTATTGTGAGTAATCACGAGACGACTTTGGCAAAAGTGGTTGGCAGCGTACTTCGCCCCTTCTCCTAGAAATGTGACGCGACATGGCCAGTTTCAACATAAAGTTTACCAAGTCAACGGTATTTTGAAGGTTCGAGACACGTGTCATTAGGGCCATGCCCTCTCCACATGTTGTCGAACTTATAAATACTCCAGTTGACAAAGAAACAAGGAAGGCATCTGAGACTTTTGGCAGCATCATCTTTTAGCAGAGATAGAGACATTTGCTTGAGCATTGGTAGCAGGAGCGATTAGTCCTTTGGCGAAGATACAGTTCTCTCCATTGGCTATCATTGGCAGTTTTGAGCAGAGATTACCGAAGGCGAAAGAAGCAGATCAGAGATCGTGAGATCATCTGGTGCGGTTGGCAAGATCTATTGATCAGAAACAGTTGATCGATAGACATTCAGGCTTGACCTTCCTTGCATCCCATCTTTGGCTTACAAGGTAGATTGAACTCCATTCTGTACTCCTTGCTAAACAGTTTTCTTGTTATTTTGTGTATGCTTTGCACAAGATAAGCGGAGTTTTCCATTGGAACTTTGTATACAATATACTCAGTTTTTCGGGTCAAAGCGCAGATCTTGGGATTGTGCATTTTTCTTAAATTTGATTTTCCTTGTCGTGATAATGTTGTCATTATTGCAATTTATCTACATCGTTTTCTTCTCCTTTTGCGATCCATCCAATCAGATTGTTCCATGGAATATCTATAATATTCGTTGATTTACTGATTAAGTAACTCCCTGCCTGATCGACAAGACTGTTCAGGGCACTGCGGATTCATTTTCTCTAGCACGGCTCTCACACGGATTCGTGGTTAAGACTGTGTACACAGGTTTTGTTCGGCATTTTCCAACGGCCGACGTTTTCCGTCGTTACAGTTTTCTGGCGCTAGAAGGAGGGCCTGATAAAGCTTCAATCCGTATTTTACGGGTAGCCCTGTAAGTGATCTGTACCCGCGTCTCTAAAAACGTAAACATAATACCTCTAGGGAAGTTCAGGAAAAATCGTGTGGTGTAGATCAGTCACAGTAACGATTCCCTTGGAATCCTGCAGGGTAAAAAGCCTAATTGTGATCTTCTTTGTCCGTCGCCATTTTAGATTTAGTCACTTATTTTTGTTAATCTATCTGACCAATGGATTCTGCATACACAACCACAGCTGCCATGATTACCACTGACTCAGGTGCCACATCTATGAATCTCGTTGCCGCCACCGGACCAGCTTCTGCTGTTATAGGACCTCAGGGACCGTTGCGCCGTTCATTAAGATTACAGGGCAAAGACCCTGTATTCACCGTTGTGACGCCTGAAGAATATAATTTTATTTGCGTTAAGATCCAGGCAAAGCTTGCTCTTAGCCGAGCCGAGATCGAAGCGAAACAAAATTTTGAGCTAGTCCACAGAGGGGATGAAGATTTCACCCCTACCACTTACGACATTATCCTCCTAACTGAGCATTATCATGAAATCCTGACCCAACTGGTTATGGCTAGGAGTCAGGCTACACGGTCCATGCTAGAACCTCAGAACGGGGAGAAGGAGGAAGATGAACTCGTAGCCCAGTCTGAACATTCATACCACACTCTTAGTCCCCATACATACATAAATCCCTTGTTTCCTCTCACAGGAGAAGCCGCCCACCTTAATCTAGCCATGACCACCTGAACCCACATTCCTGTCATTCCACAGGTCACTACGCAATCATTCGTCCTGTAGGTGCAAATACCACCTCAGAATAGCGTGGGGAGGGGGGGGGCCTCATCGCCACGTGTAATTAGCATTCCGTCGGTGGTACCTATGTCCACTGCACCTTATTTCATCCCCCAAGTGCAACCTCATGCCATGCCTACAACCCGCCCGGCACAAAATCTGGTGTAAACCTTTTTGTTGCCGCCCCTTGCAAGGCAACCCACTCTCCAATCGCAGCAATCTATTCAACAGCCTACGGCTAGTCAGTGGATCCTGCCCATCTCACATAATCAATCTGCGTTATACGGTGCGCAACCCTTAGCTGCACCTACCATGCATGTCCCACAAATAAACCCACAATATCCTTATAATCTCCATCCTACACACCCAGCAACAGCCAATCCCTTTGCCCAACCCAGTGGGTGGTGGCTTCCACAAGCTACTCCGTCCGTGGGGACAGCCCCTGTAGCACCGCCCGTCTGCCAAACCATCGTGTAATTACCATTGCCTGGCACAGCCCTTCTTGTTCAACCCCTGACTCCTCTTGCGCAGACTTCTCCATCAACAGGCCTAGATCAAGCGTTTTTACTTATTCAGACCCTCACTGAGGAGGTTAAGCGCCTTAAAGCTGCTGGCTCTGATACTATACAAATCATGGATTTTTATTAGGATGATCCCATCAGTCCAGCAGTTCCTGTGCTGTTGTTGCCCTCGGGGATGTCGTTACCTCATTTTACTAAATATAATGGGGAAGGAGATCCCAATGCTCACCTGGTTACCTTCAGGTCTGAATCGTTGTTGTTACAGCAATGGCCTCATACGATCATCCGTGTCTTTGCAATGTCTCTGGCAGGGAAAGCTTTAGACTGGTATTGAGCGCTCCCTCACTCTTTCATCTCAACCTTGGAAGAGCTCCTAACATAATTCGTGACTCGCTTTAAGTACAATTTAAAGCCTGAAGTCACGCTGGACCAAGTTATGGGAGTAAAATAGGACTCGCTTGAGCCAGTCCAAAAGTTTATATAGCGATGGAGCGCTACTTTGAATGAAATCCGTGAGCCTATCACGGAAGCCCATTTGTTGGCTATCTTCAAAGGAGCGGTGAACAATTTCATCAAGTCTAAGCTGTATTACCTTGCCCCTCACTCCTTAAGCCAAGCTTTCGCCCAGACTAATAGCATCCAAGATGCTGCAGAGGCTAGCAAAGACCCGACATATGTGGCCTATAAAAATGCTAACAACAAGGGTAAGGACAAGGGTAAAGAAACAACAACGATAGTAGCTACGCTGGTTGAAGGCGCTAAAAACAAGAACAAGAAGGCACCCGCGACGTCCCCTGAGACCACGGCTAGTGCAAGCAGCACTAGTCAGGACACATCTGCCCTTGAAAAGCCCCCCAGCCAAAGCCAAACTTTGAGCGTAAAGATCGCTCTAAGTATACAGCCCTGCCTATAAAACATTCAGAACTGTTGAAACAACTGTTAGGGGGAGGATACATTCAGAATAAGAAGATATTCGAAGAAGCTCTCCAGCGTCACAGGCGTCATTGTGAATTGCTGAAGAATCCTTCTCTAGCCCTACCTAACGAACCACCAGTTCCGAGGTCGTTTAGGCTGGACCATTTTTGTGACTACCATCAGTTGTGTGGTCACGACACTGATTACTGTTGGGCATTGAAAGATGACATTCAATGCATGATTAACGATGGTTCTCTGAAACTAGATGATAGTAGTTCAACCCGTTCCGAAAACCAGGCGTTGCATGTGTACAAGGACCCGTTAAATGCAAATAACACACCGTACACAATCAATGTGGTAAGTACGGACAGTGAAGGGAAGGTACCGCCCAAACAGCCCTTCGTTTTACGCGTACCTACTACTTCACCCCAGGGGGCAAGCTCTTCATTAGTAGCTGGCGACGTCACGAAGCCACCCTTTGTTATCCATGCGTCCTCTCCAGCTTTAATTTAGCCTCGTGCTAACAGTAAAGCCGCGGCCACGTCTGTGCCTACCCCTAAGGCACCTTTTATCCTTAGGGTACCAAAATCATCAGCTGCTCCTTTTACGCAGGGGCAAGCTTCTAGCCATCACCATAAATCGCCACCAAATAAAAAAAGGGAAGGAGACTCGTTAGTCGATGCCACCAAAAATCATACTACGTTAGGCTTCGCTAAGCCCAGGCCCTTGGCCTCTGTCCCTGCATCTGCACCTTCTGGGCAAGACAAGGGTACAGAAACACAGCCACCTCTCCTTGGCAGGAAGAAACATAACCCTCCGACTGACGCTATTCCGCCTCGGGAGATTCGTCTCTTAGGGTGAATGGAAGAAGACAGAGGGGATAAGCCACCTAGCCGAGAAAGGGACCTCCTCGACGCATTCACGTAGGTCAAGCAGGCTCTGAAATAGAAGAACACAACGTTGAGCCTCTATGACCTGCTTATGACATCCCAAAAGCACCGTGAGGCTATGGTTCGTATGCTGACATCCATACCAGTGGATGAAAGCTTACCAGCAGAAGAGGAAGCGATACATGCTGTCATGCTTTCTCCCGCCGATGAGCAACCTAAGCCAACCCCTCTAACCTTTCACGATAAATCCATCAAGGATGATCCTGAGAAAGGTCGAGTAACAACAGAGCCCATGTTTATCACCATTCGGGTTGGTCAATATCGAATCCAGAGGGTGCACGTTGACGATGGCACGGCTGCGAATGTTATCCCTTATCCTATAGTGGATAAGTTGGGCATGGTCGACCAGATTAGTCCTACAATGACATCGTGCCTAAAGTCGTTCAACGAGGCGCGGGTGCAAGTCAAGGGGATGGTGCGTATCGAATTTGTGGCAGGGGATCAATTCCCAACAGACGCCACATTTTTTGTTGTCGAGGAGATGCCCAGTTTCAACCTGATCCTGGGGAGGTCTTGGCTAGCCCAACTAAGAGCAGTTTCATCACCAATACATCAAGAGATACATCTCCCTTACGTAGGGGGAGAAGTAGTAATACACGGTGATGAAATAACTCCTAGGACTGTCAACAACATAGAGGAGGAACGGGGTTCAGAGATCGAGATGCCTGAAGACCAAACTCATGTCCGAACTTCCGAACAAACCGAAACGAATGATGACAGCCTAGCCTGGGCCGACCTCCCATTTCAGGAAGATGGTATGGAGGAGTCAAATCACAAATCTCCCCGCCCTTACGCATCACTAAACGTAAAGGCCATTAAGAAATAATTGCAAGTTAGCGATTGATCTGAGTGGCATTTACGCGCATCATCATATTTCCACTAGTTTTCTGCTTACGCTTATCAATTTCATTGTCAGTTTTCTTTAACACATACATACATATTTATGCTTTCTATCCACTATGCCATCTACATTTTATTTTTTGTTACGCCATTTACACTCTTTGATTGCTATTAGTCACATTAGTACAATTACGCAAAACATGTACATTATTATCACTTACACTTTCAGACTTACGCAGACGGCCCGCAACGGCCTAAAACTAGGGATGGCCTACAACGGCCTAAAACTAGGGATGGCCTGCAATGGCCTTAAACTAGCGAAGGCCCGCAACAGCCTAAAACTAGCTAATCCGTGTGTATCTTACGCAAACGCTACGTGACGGCCCGCGATGGCCTTAAACTAGTAATTCCATTCTACAGTAACGCAACCCATTCAAAGTCTCTAACAACTCTGTTCACGCTTTGCATAAATAAAGACATAAAACTAAAACAAATTAATAAATAACATTTAAAAGCATACAGAAAATCTTATGATTAATCTCGCCAACATTCATATGGCCATTGTTCAATTTCATCAATAAAATCATGCGTAAATCATAATTATGCATCCCCCTTGGTACCATTGTCACCCGTATCCCTTAGGTCTACCTCTAAGCCTAATAAATCATCCTCAAGTGGGCCGTCCCTTCTAGAAGGTATTCCTTCATGAGGAATGCCATCTTCACGAGGTCCTTACTCTAACACTGGCTCCACAGGACGACGGTCTTCGTCATTACGCTCTTCTTCCTGTACTTGCTCACCACCCTGTTCGCCTTCTTCATCCACTCCTAGTACCTATGTACAGTAAATACATCAGTAAAAGCCATCATAGGATAAATCAGAAAATTTGAATTCAATAACACCCAAACTTACTCGCGATGGTCCTGCTTCCGCAGCAAAGGGGAGCTGATCTAAACCGACCCATAGGCGCTGCATAATTTCATCTTTAGTTAATTCAGACCATACTTCATTCCCTAGATTAGTTCCATCTTTCACCTTCCCCTTTTCCACACTAGTCCATCGGGGTGGTTCAGGGAAGAAAGTAGGGACCGTGGTCTTGCCCCCAGGAAGAGCAATTTCTCTCTCCGGGGATGCGCTCACTGTTACCTGCTCCTGAAACTTCTCGAAGGCTTTGGATGCACCAATGACGTCGAGGAATACCCGTAAGGATTGAGCTTCAATGGCAGAATCTCTATAATGGTGACAATAAGTGAGACTTTGTCGCTTATACAGATGCTTTTGATCTTTTTCCTTCTACCCCCACTCTTGCACACTTGTGCAAAAATCCTTCCATTCTTGGTTTTTTTGGGCCAACAGCTCTATTTGCATCCTCTGCTCGACCAATTCCCGACTGGTTTGCACGCTGTTCCTGACCGCGGTCCAATAGCGAGTGTAATCAAATAACAGCTGTACACCAGTCTTCTTCATCCGTTCCCCGCACCTGCAGGAATTTGCATCGCGATCTTAAGTCTCCGAACTCTTTGGTCAGAGACACCCTTTCCTTCTCTGACCTCTGCAGTCTCTTCTAGAGGTCTTCATTGACACTTCGACTCTTCCACAAGGAGCGAGTCGAGCGTAACGCACATTTACGCATTTCCTCATAAATGTTGCGTGGCACGACTACCCTGTCTGATGAAGGCTCCACTGTGTCCAAGTCAATGGGCTCTGTAGGGTCCCATCGAAGGCAAGCTCTTGATAACAAACATTATCAAACGTAAATAAAACGTTACAATTTTATAATAAAATAAGCCTACTATAGCTATAACATACCAGCCCCAGGATCGACGCGCTCGAGGGGCTCGATCATATCGCTGACAACGCCTTCCATGAAAGCAAACTTGTCAGGAAATTCTCCCCACGCTTTGCTTACAACGACGGACGTGGATGCATCTTGTTCATTTATAGCGTAACTAAGTTAAAATTTCCAGTTATTAACAGGATTCGTTAAAAAATTCTAATACGCTAATTACCTCTGCCTGATGTAGTGTGGGGTGTGTCAACGTTTTCCACTTGCTCTCTCTCTTCACGCACAAGGGTCTGTGCATCACTTATTCTAACAGCCGGGGCCTCCTCTTCCAAAACTGGGGCCCCTTCTCCACACCGTAATACCACTACCCCTGTTTCAGGGGTCAACCGCTCCGTAGATCTCCCTGTTCATGCCACATAACACATTTAAACAATTCAGAATACTTTGAATAAAGTTGCGTCATACAATAATTGCAATAACTTTCACTATGTCTTTACGCTTACCAGGCGGAGGTTTACTCCGCTAAACTTTGACTTGCATAGTCCTGTCTGTGCCACCCACTGGTTCTGTAGGCGCCTCGGTTAAGCGAGGCCTTTTTCGATGAACCGAGGCGTCCACTATCTCTGCTACTAGGCGCTTCCCCCGCGACGCGTCATCGGTGTAGGTGGGAATCACCCCACCTACACTGTTAGGGCCCCGCACTCGAGGCGCCGCCAAATCCCTTGTCGTTATAGATTGAGACTCCCCAATTCCCTCCGGACGATCCTGTCCTCGGTAGTGCTGAAAATATGGGAAATCCAAGGTTTGGATAGCTAGTCTCGGTCTTCCTGCACCCAGACCCCATTCCTCTGGACAACCAAAAATTTGGCAAAACGTCATAGGCAAGCTATGAAGAAGGCGAAATGCACATTGAAACGAGATTCAAGCTTATAACGGAGCCTGATCATTTCAGTGCGTAACCCCTCAGCGAAATAGCTTGCCTAGTCGAACTGGGTTCCCTCCTCCATCAGCTCCCGCATGATACGGGCCTATTGTATAGTAAAGAACCTCCCTTGCGAGAGTTTTTTGGGGAAAGCCAGGGCCCGGAAGAGGGGATAGATAGTCTTGGCGATTTCTAATTTAATCTTTTCACAAGGGATCCCCTTGGTCTCCTTCTTGGTCCCCAGCCACTCCTCCAGCTCTTCCTGACATTTGACGCTCCTCCTCGCTTTTTCCTCTGTGGGAAGATTGTCAGAGGGGGTGTCGAAGAGGTCAGCAAACAGCTGAGCGTCAATATCAAAATTCACATGCACGTGATGCACGCGCGTGCAAAAACACTCAGCCCTCTCACTGAAGGAGTTGACCAGAGTTAATATTTCGCTAGTCGGGACATCAGGGGTTACGGCTAGAAATAAATGCATTAGCCTCACTTCCCATAGTTTGGTGACCAACGCAACTGGGGCCATCGCGTGGCCGAGCCAGCGTTGTGCCTCCTTAATGTCACCATAGCAGAAAAGGAGGGTATTCGCCTCGCGACCAGAAATTGTAATGGTAATCTCCCGGGATTTCCTGACTGAACAACACAAGACACATGTCTAAGTAGTAAAAACACTATTACAAAACATTTCAAAAACAAAATAAAAACAATATAATATCCTGTAAATAACAGTAGCAACAAAACCTAACCAGAGCCAAATGGCAAAGGAAATGGAGGAAGTTTCCTCTGCACGTCCGCGACGGTAAGGGGCAGGTCCAAGGTCCATTCTTCATGTAACCACCCGAGGTTCTGACAATTCTTGAAAGAATCAGCATAACGGGTGGGATATTCATGAATATCAAAGGACATCTGCCTCATTACACTGGCACGTACATTGCTGGTGGAGGTAAACTCCTTTATTGTTGTTTCGGTCCAGGTCAATGTATTGCTATTGCCTACTAATCCATTTTCGTTGATGAAAAACCTGTATCATATGACACATTATTATCTTACGCTTCGCAAGTCCAGACATTAGAAACATATTGACAATACCACCAATAAAACAACTTACCCGCCCGAATAATACACTGTGCCTGGTGGGTTCTGAAAGTAAGTCGAGACATGACAGGCCACGAACAGAGTGTTGTATGCATGGTAACAGCTAAACCTGGCCATTTCCCAGATCCAACTTAAGCACCTTAACCCTCTGGCGCTAAGTTCGCGGTCTTGGGGATGACCAGTATCGATGGCCCCGTCTGTTAAGAAAGCCAGGATTCCCTGCGTAGAACCCACTAACAGGTGCTTCAAAATAGCACCAGCCACATCCCCCGATAGATGCGACCATACAATAATGCTGTACTTACGCAGCAAGAACTGTAGAAAATCCAGCATGCTCCTTCGGAACCATATAGCCCTCCCCTGCAATTGAGTCTAAGGGGGAGGAACGTTGGGTACGATCGGGTTTATACAACATAAAACCTCGACTATGTCCAAGACGATTAAGACGAGTTTCAACATAATACTGTGCAAACAAAAATAAACACATTATCGTCTAGATTCTGATTGCATGCTTAAACTATAAAAAATTTACAAATTACACTCTAGCTATACAACCGAAATCGCCTAAACCCTTGTAACAGTACAAGGTTTGTCCCTGACAGCGGTGATAGACGCAATACTATTGTATAAACCCTCGTTTTAACGCGAGGTCCATAGCCTAAAACTCTAATTTACGCAGAATGACACAAAAAGAATAAACACCACAAAGAAGAAGCATATCACAGAAAGCAACACAAATAAGCCAGGGATGGCCTACCGATTCAGTGGAGTGACATCCCTCACTTCAACCAAAGCCTGCGAAGCACGCTGCAGGCTCCCTTGTACTTTGTCTATCTTTGCCAATTTCGCGTTCTTCCCTCTTACTTTAGACGCCATTGTTGCAGTCTTCACACCTTCATGCCTTCACAAATAATGTGCTGCAATCTTTTGCTCTTTCTCTTTCTCTTTGTAATAGCTGAGAATTCAAATTCGTGATAGCCAACAGTCTATTTTCAGAAAGAACTGCCTACTTATATGCAAAATTAACCGACTTGATGCCCGATTTCAACGAGACTTGCCCAAATGCTGGTGTCAGTATGAGCTGGAAACCGAAAGTCAAGCCATTAATTGCGATAGATATCGAATGCGTTACGGTTCGAAACGACCTTAAACTATTGCTCCTTATCTCCTCGTAATCAGGTCGCATTAATTACAGGTTGTTCACGATGTTCAAAATTTAGTTAGCTTCTCACGCTCAGAGACATCACAGCACATCCTTTCTCTTTTAGACTAAACCAAGCGTTATTCGTTAAATACTTATAGCATCCAACTTAGAACTTTTCTAATTACTTTTATATTTGACGATTTTGCAGGACAAATTGACAAATGGACGAAACTTTATCTGTGCTCTTAGTTTTAATAGGTCCACATGGAGAAATTATTAGACAACTTGATCCCACATTAGTAGAGACTAACGTTGCCCTCGATGACGCAACCATAGCCATATCGGAAACATCTCCAGACTGGCCAGAACAACCGACGCACACGCTAGATCTAGAAGCTGGACATGTAACCGAAGACCCCCTTAACGAGGTCTCTGTGGTTACGCATAGAGGTGAGACTAAAACTCTTAAGATTAGCTCCTTACTCGACCAAAAGACACATGATGACATAAGATAGGTCCTCCAGAACAACATCACGGTGTTCGCATGGTCATATGAAGATATGCTGGGACTAGACCCAAGGTTAATATAACACAACATAATCCTAGATCCCCATATCAAAGCAGTTAGATAGAAAACATGAAAGATTAAGCCAGAAGTCACGCTACCAGTACGTGATGAGATTACAAAACTGTACCAGGCTAGTTTTATTCGCATGGTCGATTACTCAGACTGGGTATCTAACATTATAGTTGTTCTTAAAAAGACCAGAGGGATATGCATCTGCATAGACTTCCAAGACTTGAACAAAGCTACAATCAAAGATAATTTTCCATTAACGAGTATCGACCAATTAGTGGATACAACCGTTGGGCATGCGCTTTTATCCTTCATGGATGGCTTCTCAGGCTACAATCAAATACGCATTAACCCAAAACACCAGCTGACAACCACCTTCATGACACCCTGGGGGACCTTTTGCTACACCATGTTGCCTTTTGGGTTAAAAAATGTCGGAGCTACATATCAACGAGCTATGACGTACATCTTTAGCGATTATCTCCTAGGGAGACTGAATGATTATGTTGACGATATAGCTGTTAAGTCTATAAGGTTAGAAGATCATTCAGAGGATTTGGAGTTATTCCTTAAAAGATCCTCTAAATACGACCTCCGGCTCAACCCAAAGATATGCGTATTCGGAGTCAAAATTGGATGCATGCTGGGATTTATGGTATCGAAAACTGTTATACGAGTAGACCCTGACAAAGTCAAAGCCATTGTTGAATTGACACCCCTTACAAATCTCAAGCAATTACACGGATTGCAAGGGAGGTTGCAATTTATCAAGCGGTTCATTTTGAGACTAACAGATAAATTACACCCTATGCAGTACTTGCTCAAAAAGGGAGTTAATTTCGAATCGACAGACGATTATCAGCGTGCGTTTGACAGCTTGAAACAAGAGCTTCAACGCTTGCCAAAAGTTTTCCCACCGCAAAGGGATCAACCGTTTTACATCTACCTCACAACTTTAGACGTAGCCTTAGCTGCATTACTCTATCAAAAGAGAGATGATGGGTCGGAAGTACCCATCTACTACTTGAGTCATGCTCTATGTGCATATGAAACGAGATACAACAAAGTAGAGCATAATTGCTTAGCGTTAGTATTTATGCTCAAGAAGTGCAGACATTATCTTTTTCGTAGCCAGGTCAACATTATCTGTAAAAATAACATCCTTAGGGCCATTACGCATAATCTATACGAAAGTAGTAAAATAGCTCGTTGGAAAGCTATCATGGCAGAATTCGATCTGCATTACATTGGTCAATCTTCTACAAAAGGCCAAGTGATAGCTGACCAATTAATAACATCGCCTATTGACAGTCAGGCAACCATAGAACCTGAATTTCCAGATGAACATGTACATAGTTTAAGCCATGTTTTAACAGGCCCCAAAGCAACATTATATTTTGATGGATTAGGAAAGCTGAGAAATTTTGGGTTAGGAAAGCTGAAAAATTTTGGGTTAGGAAAGCTGAAAAATTTTATGGGATCTTGTGCGGCTAGTGAAAGGACGGATTAAGGAAAATAGAAATAGAAATTGAGATAGAATAGAGAAGTTAAGGAAAATTTGAGAAAGTAGAGAAAATAGAGGGCTCTAAAAAAACACATGTACAAACTTAAGCTTAGAACAAAAAACGTTTTCGGGGGATTTCACCTCTCATCAGCATGTTTCTTTGCAAAAATGAGTACAATGTTTTAGAGCCTAAGTGTGCTTTAAAGATGAGTACAATGTTAAAGATGCGTTTATATTTAAAGATGACAATGAAGGTGAAGAGGAAGGAGAACCATCACCATGACGGTGTTTTCTACCTTCTCTTTGGTGGTCTCTGCCTCGATCATGATCACGATCAGAACGTCTACCCTTATCGTGTGTTCGTGTTACTTGATTGAACACTTTGTGTTCATGGGTATCAAAACTAGGGTTGTGAATATTGGAGTAGAGGTTCTGATACACTACCTCCTAATCAATGTCAGCAGGAGGAACATTGTTTCATGGGGAACCTATTGAGGTAGGTTCACCATCCTCAATTTCGCTCAAAATGTGCTACGTGTCATGGGGCCATTTACCCTTCAAAGATGTATGGTATCTCTCCTGTCGTAAGTCCCTTTGATGTTGCACTTTTGTGGGATGATAGTCCCTTAAGTCATGATCACATGCAACATATTCTGCATATAAAAGTGGCATGCCTATTCATGTGAGAGCACAAAGGAGCATGTTGGGAATTGATCTATTTGGAGGCAACACTATGTTACCCTCCAAGTCTCTCCAATGTAGTTGTTCGTCTTGGTGGAGAATAGAGGTGAAATCGAGTACATACTCATCGGGATGAGTATATATCACATGAAACTATTGAGGGACTGGCGGATCCTAGTTATGTGTATTACATCGTCAACTACCTCTTGTGTTAGCCCTAGGCAATGAAGTGCTCTTATGCGAAGAAGAAAACATCTTGTTTTGTTTGGTGTGCAATGTACCATTGTCTTGTCTTTCTTTGATTAACCCTAAGGGTTCATTCTAATGTTCCAATGATATGAATGATTTCCTATGTTCTACATAGCGCTCAAACAACTAAGTCCCTAGCAACGATGCCAATGATGAGTGGCGAGGTATCCCTACACTCAACCATACGAATACGAGCATTTCATGCATGACCCACTTGAACTCCAAGGACCAAGTGCTTATGCGCCTTAATGGAATACTCAGGTTTAATCAATTGTTGTCTTCCCAAACTTACTTGTATT
>MNCI01011925.1:218550-242616 GCA_015680685.1 Gnetum montanum | reverse complement strand
CCACCAACTTATGAAGAGTCATCATGGGGATGGGGAGAAGCTTTTGTCTCCCGAGAAAAAAATGAAGGACCTAATGAAGAAGAATAGAAGGGCTTATTCGAAAAGGAAAATGAGAAAAGTGCCAAAGAGAAAGCTCATGTAGATCAAGGTGAGAGCTCTACCAAGCCTGAGAAAAATAGGACTGCCTTCATCACATCAGAGATTTCCTATGAAACAGTTAGAGAGATGAGGATTCCCATTAGGGTAACCCTCACAATTTAGTTTCCATCCCAAGAATAGTTCATGAAGGACTTGATAATGTATAGTTTGTTGTATACACTTTGATTTTTCTTAGGAATGAGGTTTTTGTCCCATCACACCTTATGTGAAATGGGAATTTTCCTCAAAAAAGATTTCTATTCAGTTGTAAAAATTTAGTGAAATTTTCAGTATGTTTTAGTCTTGAAAAGAGGGGGCAGAAATGTTGGCACATTTGGCCATTACATGGAACAGTTGGAATATTTTGTTCAAAATTAGCAGAATCCTTGGTTGTAAATTTGCAGTTTAGTATTGTGAGTTGATGGGTATTCTTGGAGAAGCAAGCCACTAGTAAATAATCTTGATGTTGAAGCCTTCTTGGAAAGTGAAATTAAAATGCCAAGTTATTTCCTTTAGTGAAGATTGGAATAACAAACAAAGGAGGTGATTATTTACCACAAGAAAGCATACTCCCTATTAATATTGGCAAAATAGACAACACCATGGGTAATGGATTATCAAGAATCGATTAAGGGTTGGAATCAAGTGAAG
Source organism: Gnetum montanum (assembly GCA_015680685.1). Lineage (NCBI taxonomy): Eukaryota > Viridiplantae > Streptophyta > Gnetopsida > Gnetales > Gnetaceae > Gnetum > Gnetum montanum. The sequence continues at coordinate 241,827 of MNCI01011925.1, read as the reverse complement.
GACCTAACGGACTACCAACAGGTTTTAAATTCCATAAATTTAAATTATCAAAAGATATAAAGGCTTCTGTATTGCAGATGAATCCAAATTCCCATAAGTCCAAAGGCCCATTGTTAACGCTACTGGAGAAAAAAATAGAAAATTGGAAAAACAGAACTGAATGCTAGGTTTTGGGGCAAATACATTGGCTTGTGTCGTTCAAAGTTGTGCCCACACATTGGCCGGATTTATGTTGCTGAACGCAGCCGTAGTCGACTCGCCGGATGCCGAAAACCATGTACCCGAGTTCATGGAGCGCGTGGAAGGCCCTTCTTTCACGACTGAGCCGTATTGAAGGGGTTTCGGGCAGTAATCGCATACAGGCTCTACTGAGGTCAGTTTAGGGCAGAACACAACGAGCACATCATCGATTTCAGCAGAGACACTTGTGGCTATTTCGGAAGATGGATTTCAGAAGAATGGATGCCTATTTCACGCGATGAACAAATTTGGGTTTTCATCCGCAACAACGGCAAATGCCTTAAAATCCCTGCTGGATGTTGCTTGAAGAATCTGCATCAAATGTTGGAAGAAACATTTGTAAGCCAGACAGTTTACCAGTCATCACAAACGGAAAGCAGCGAAATATACGAAGCGATGATCAAATCGTATAATTATCAAAACCTGAAGGATATTTTTGAGAGGCAAAGGTTACAACAGTTGCACATCCTTACGAAACACACGGCGACGTCTCCTAATGTGGCGGCTAAGTCTTCTCCTGTGATGGCAGTTGTTGATAACGATTTTTGGCTGAATAAGATAATTTGAATCAATTGCTGGCAGTTGCAGGATTGGTGCCTTCACCTTCGGACTCATATTTCGAGCCATCCCGAATTTAAATTTCAATTATCAGAGATGCAGAAAGGATAAATTAACTACCGCTACCACCAATAAGGTGGATATTATATTATATTTTTTATGAAAAAATCTTAGAGCTTAATGACACTTAGTATTTAAAATTTTAATTAAATTAAATTAGATTAGGGATTTTAGATTTATTTCAATAAATTACTTACAAAAGCAATATTTATAATATTTACAAATATTAATTCCTCCTAACTTTATGCATAACTTCCTAACTATATAACTCCCTCCTAATTAAATGGGTAAGTTGTAACCTCCTTGCTTGGGAGAAAAGTTAGCTAGGATATTTTGGCATGTAACTACCTTGTAAACCTTATAAAAAGGCTTCATGAGGAAGAAGAAAAAGAGAGGACTTTTGGGAGGACTTTTGGAAAAAGAACTTTTGGAAGATCTCATACATCACACATTTGGAGATCACACTTTGGAAGGCTACTAGTTAGCACTTAGGCTCTCACTTGAAGACACTTTGGGGTCTTGAGAAGAGCATTTGTAAAGAAGATTTGTAAAGACGATTGCTTGTAAGATGGCTTGCTAAAGGAAAGATTTCAGCCTCTTTGTCATAGTCCTGTGAGTTATGTTTTATTTTTGTTTTGTTTAAATTGTTTAGCTAGTGGTTTAGATAGTATCATCCTTGGCAAGTAATTTTGGGATTTTTAGATTGCTCTTATTGTTCTTGTTGCCCGATAGAAATTTCTATTAAAATTTTGCCATAGAAGCGCTTGTGTTTAAAAGCCTTAAGAGCATTTTAGTAGTAAATTTTGTTATTGTGCAACATGTGGGAACTGCTATTGGGATTGTTGTAAGAGAGCCTCTGTTTGTAGTCACGCCGTTGAATAATTCAGTAGTCGAGAGGGTTCAGAAAATCTTTGGTATTTTGATGGGACCAGAATAGCTTCTTTTTATCTTTAAAGTGAATTCCCGTGGTATTTCAATCAGAAATTGTCAAGTCTTTTAAAGGTTCTGTTTGAATGCAATCGTTGACATCTATTATCTAGTCAAAATGGAGTCTCGTACGTGGTAGTTTACGCAGCAATTTTTGGTAGCATAGTAGGATTGTCTTGAAGATATTGCTTGTTTGAGCCTTGGAAGTTTGAACAATTCGTAGATATTGAATTTGGGATAGCTTTATTGCGAAGTGTTTACTCGTGTCATTTTACCTTGTTTAAATATTTGAGGTCTACACAAATCTGCTTTCTTTTCTTTTCTGCTTATTTCCATCGAATCTTGCTCTATTTCTAGTTTTCTTGTGGAACTATCTCTTTCTCTGGGGAAAATTAGGAGTAGATTGCGGAGTTGTGCTCAAATGTTTTTGCAAAATTTTATTTGTTACAAGTAGGTATTATAAGGACCGCGTAGACTAGGCAGTTGAACAAAATAGGAAATTTTCAACAACTCACAGTACTTGGCAAAGTTGGCTGAATCTCTTTAAAGTAAGTCATTTGTAGTTTACACACAACACAATCATTACATTTCTCACAATCACACACCGCAATAGCACACACACATACTCACATTAACTATTGAGTTTATTTGGAGGTATTTGGGCCTTGGTGTTGCTAGAGACCAGCAGGCACCTAAATCCTGTTCAAGGACACTTGTTGGTGGTCGTGTCCCAAACGGTCGCCAACAGTAACCAAGTAGAAGATGTTGAGGGATAGGTGGGATATGTAATGGGAGATGTACTAGTGAATGGCTTGATTAGTCTTGTCACGTGTGTTGTGAACAATGTCTCATCTTGCTGCTTTGATGAAGTGCATTCTTGTACGAACACCTCTAAGTGTCATCTTGCAAACACAACTCCAAGAAGACAAGAAAACCATGAGTGAGTAAGCAAGCTTAGACTTAAATAACTACTGGTGAAACAAAGGCACCGGATGAGATTTCAGGCACTGTATATGAATAGCAGCAATGTTGTTAGGATTGGCTGATGGCAAATGATGCAGCGGCTCTGATGAAGCTTGAATGCAACCACAGATCGAAGAACCAGAGATGAAATTACCAATTTATAGTCATAGCTGACTATCATGGGTTAGTTTTATGTCATAACCCATTGGACATTTCCTGTTTAGCGTCGTGGCGGATGGTATATTGCCAATTTCTAGTCTTGGCGGACTGTGGAGAGGCAAACCAGTTTATAGTCTTAGCGGACTCTGGCGAATGTGACTGTGGCAGTTTACTGTCGTACCAGACGGGTGTTAGTTTATTATCATTGCAGACATTATGTGGTATCAGTTTACCATCATGATGCCAGGATGAGCTATGGTATCAGTTTACCGTCATGATGCCAGGATGAGCGCGTACCTGAATTCATGCTTAAACGTGAAACGGTTCAAGAACAGATGATTGGTCAGATTTGCAAGCTCATTATCTTCCATGTCAGCTAACTTGAATGCCCTGTTATCGTATGCTTTGGTGACTAAGTAGGGCCCTTCCCAATTGGCTGAGAATTTGTCTAGGTGTTCCCGAACGGCCTTGAGTACAAGGTCACCTTCTTTGATGGGGCGCTTATGAGCATCGTGTTGATGGTGTTGTCGTTGTCATTTTTGATACCACTCAATCTGATCGAGTGCACGCATATGTTCCTCCTCCACTGAGTCCAAGTCAACAATGTGTAGGTCATTGTTTTGCCCTTTGTCGAGGTGTCCAGAGAGTGTGATCCTTAAAGATGGTACCTGTAACTTCAAGGGTAAAACAGCTTTTGAACCATAAACAAGACTATATGGCATTTTACCTATGGAGGTTCGATGCGTAGTACGATAAGCCCACAACGCGTATACCAGATGCTCGTGCCATCTTTTCTTGCTTTGGGTAAGCATCTTTTTAAGTACTGTAATGATGGTTTTATTTGTGGCCTCAGATTGCCCATTGCTCTGAGGGTAGTAAGGGGATGAAAATGAGTGTTGAATCCCTAGGTTTTCGTAGAAAGTTCTGGTTTCGGCACTGCTAAATTGTGGCCCATTATCAGTGATGATGGTCATGGGGATGCCAAAACGGGTCACAATGTTTTCAAGGATGAAGTTGCATATGTGTTTGGATGTGGTTTTTCTAAGGGGAACAGCTTCTACCCATTTCATGAAATACTCTATCGCGGTTATGATGAAGCTATGCCCTGTAGAAGATGAGGGTGTTATTGGTCCGATAAGGTCCAACCCCCACTTTTGAAAGGGCCAGGTGATTTGCACTGTATGCAACTCATTTGATGGAACATGTATCAAATTACTATGTTTTTGATAGATACTGCATGTTTTAGCCTTGGAGAGACAGTCATACTCCATGTGTGGTCAATAATAGCCTAAATGTCTTATTTTTGTTGCCATTGCCTTAGGTGCTATGTGTCCTCCGCATAGTCCATCATGTACTTGCTCAACGATGGTTTGGGCATCAGCGCTACTAACGCATATTAGCAGTATACCTTCGTAGGATCGACGACACAATATGTCTCCTACTAGTGCATATTGTCGAGAATGTTTTCGTACTGTGTCCTTTTATGCATTCGTTAGAAGTTGCAGTGTTTCACCGTGTAGAAGGTACTCTTTTATGTCGTCATACCATTCTGTCGTGTGTGTTGTACTAACGGATGCAATTGGTAATTCATCGAGAGTATCAGTTATGGGTTTAGCACAACTGATTATAGAGTTTGGCAACATATGGAACATCTCGGGTGATATTTTTAGAGCTAGCATGGCAAGTGCGTCTACAATGGTGTTATCATTTCTGGAGACATATTGCACATCCATGTTTTTGAATTGCTTCATTAAGTGTTTAGCTAAGTCACAATATGGTTGTAAATGTTGCACTTTGCATGTATAAATGTTTGTGACTTGATTTAAAACTAGTTGTGAGTCTCCCCTGACCACAAGTCATGTGATGTTGGAAGCTACTGCTGCCATAAGGCCCCTAAGGAGACCTTCGTATTCTGCTATGTTGTTGGTACAATGAAAGTTGAAGCGGTAAGCAAAGGGTCGAATCTCCCCAGAGGGATAGGTGATGACGGTGGAAGCACTCCCCCCTCGAGAGGTGGATGCTTCATCAAAGTTCAAAATAGCTTCCTACTCATCGGGAACTATGTCTATCATGCTCACGTTTTCGTCTGGAAACTCTGGCTCTATTGTTGCTTGATCATGTGTTGGTGATGTAGTTAGTTGGTTCGCTATGGCTTGACCTTTGAATGATGACTGCACGATGTAATGTAGGTCGAATTCAGCTATTATGGCTTTCCAACATGCTATTCTGCTTGACTCGTAAATGTTACTGGTGATGGCTCTGAGCACATTGTCTTTACAGAATATGTTGGTTTGGTTATGGAAGAGGTAATGTTGCCATTTCTTTAGGGAAAAGACAAGGGCTAAACATGACCTCTCTACCTCGTTGTACTTCTTTTCATGGGCCACTAATGCATGACTCAAATAATAAATAGGGACTTTAGTCCCATCGTCTCGTTTCTAGTAGAGCATAGAAGCGATGGAAAAATTTGACGTGGCAAGATAGATGTAGAAGGGTTTAACGTTCTGTGGAGGGTACACTATTGGTAACTGAGCCAGTGTTGTCTTAATGTGCTTGAAAGCTTCTTGGCATTGTGGAGTCCATTCAAAATGGACATTCTTTCGTAGCAAATGATTCATGGGCTTCAACTTGTCCATCAATTTTTCTATGAAGCGCTTGATGAACTGTAATCTACCTTGTAGACCCCAAAGTTCAGTAATATTGCTTGGTGGATTTAAATTGATAACAGCTTTAACTTTATCTGGGTCCACTCGTATTCCTGTTTTTGACACTACGAAGCCTAGCATCTTGCCCGTTTTTACTCCAAAAACACATTTCTTTAGATTGAGCCTAAGTTCATATTTTAAGCAACGTTTTAGGATCAAATCTAAATCTCGGATGTGTTTTTCAGGTGTTTTCGATTTAACTGCGATATCATCTACATAATCATTGAGCGAATGTAGCATGTAATCGCTGAAAATAAATGTCATTTCCCTTTGATATGTGGCCCCTACGTTCTTGAGCTTGAATGGCATCATTGTGTAACATAAGGTATCCCATGGTGTCATAAAAGTAGTCTGGAGCTGATGCTCTGGGTTAATGCGTATCTGGTTATATCCTGAGAAGCCATCTATAAAAGATAACAAGGCGTGCCCAGTGGTTGAGTCAACAAGTTGATCGATGCTGGGTAGGGGGAAATCATCTTTTATGATTGCAACGTTGAGGTCCCGGAAGTCAATGCATAGGCGAATGCTTGCGTTCTTCTTCAGGACAATGACCATGTTGGATAACCAATCAGCATAGTCTACAGCCCAAATGAAACCTGCCTGATAAAGTTTGGTGATCTCATTACGAACTGCCAACGCTACCTCAGGCTTAACCTTTCTTGCTTTTTGTTTTATTGGCCTTAATTTTGGATCAAGTATAATATTGTGCTGGATGATTCAAGGATCTAACCCGGGCATGTCAGTGTAAGACCAAGCGAATGCTTTTATGTTGTCTCGAAGCACATCTTCTATGTCTTTGGCCAGTTGAGGTTGCAATAGTGTACTCAATTTTAATATATTGATTTCACCATCAGGCATAGCGATTGGGGTTTCAATTAAAGGGTCCTCAGTGATGCTATCAGCTTCTATGTTGAGGGATTTTGTCATACTTTTGTAGCTGTCTAGCGTTTGTTGTGTTGAGACTATGAATGTGTCATCTGTTGATAGACCTAAGTTGATGGAATTTATGTCAATTTCTCTTGTGATATTTCCGTATGGTCCATCGATGGTCAATAGTGTAAATAGATGCTAGTAATCCATCAGGCTTGCTCCTGCCAATAAACAGACGGCAGAGTGAGCTAGTAGTAGTCGTTACGCATCCCTAGGCAACATAAATCATGTGTACGTATACGGTGGTGGTTTATCATCATACCTGGACGCATGGTAGTTTGAGGCCTTACCGGGCCGTATATGGCAGTTTAATGCCTTACCGGGCTGAATGTGGTAGTTTAAGGCCTTACCGGGCTGAATGGGGCAGTTTAAGGCCTTACCAGGCCGAATGTGGTAGTTTAAGGCCTTACCAGGCCGAATGTGGTAGTTTAAGGCCTTACTGGGTTGAATGGGGCAGTTTAAGGCCTTACTGGGCCGTACCTGCGATTTGATGATGCCTAGTTGTTGCATGATCTGTACTGAAGAGTTTGCGCCAAAATGTTCAGCGCGGGCAACCAAAATTGGTTTACGAGGGAATTGGTATGTGGTAGTGTTTATTACCTCGTTATTTTGTTTTGCATTTTTCCCGTACTTTGTACTTTGAACAATTTTTAACTAAAATTAATAAAATATTAATAAAAAATCAAAGGCGGTGACAGTGGTGGCGGGGTCAACTCGGCGCTATATATAGGGTGGCGAGCGTGAGCGTGAACCTATCAGTTTCAAAGGCAGTGTGAACCTAAGTTACAGCGTGAGCGTACACCTAAGTTGCAGCGTAAGCGTAGAGCAGCAAACCCCAGCATGAGCGTAGAGCAGCAAACCCCAGCATGAGCATAGAGCCGCAAACCCCAGCGTGCAGGATTCAGCTTGGCGTGCAGGCTCAAACCCCAACGTAAACCTATGAGATTCAGCATATAGGACACTGGAATGGGCAAGGGAAAGGAGGTAAAAGGCCAGGGGAGGAAGGGGCCCGACTTGATTTTCGCAGAGAAAAGCAAGGCCATGCTGCAGTGTTCGCCTAGGCCTAGAATTCCATCATGGCCTGGATCGACACATAGGTAGGCTCTAATCTTACCTCAATTTTTATTTGTTATTTGGGCGTAGGCAACGTACAAAGTCTGCACGCTGAGCATAGACGATTTTGGTAGCGTGCAGATTCTGCACGCTGAGCATAGACGATTTTGGCAGCATGCAGAGTCTGCACGCTGAGCGTAAACTATTTTCACAGCGTACAGGGTCTACATGCTGGGCGTAAATAGTTTTCGCAGCGTACAGGTTCTACACGCTAGGTATAAATAGTTTTCGTAGCGTACAGGGTCTGCACATTGGGCTTAAACAGTTTTTGTAGCGTACAGGTCCTGCACGTTGGGTGTAAATAGTTTTTTGGTAGCGTATACGCCGAGTGTAAACAGTTTTTTGGTAGCATATACGCTGAGTGTAAACAGTTTTTTGGTAGCATATACACTGAGTGTAAACAATTTTCAATTTTTTTCGAAGTATTGGCCTTCAACATAGGATTTTGTTTCTCTATTTTATTTTCATGTATAGCTGGTTTTTCATGGCATTATGGTTATTTGTAGGGACCCTGAACCTTTCCTCCTAGTGGTTGAACTAGTTGGGGTACTGGCGTGGTTCGGGCCCCTTGATACCGATGAACCTGCCCCTGATCTGACTATTGATAACAACGGGGTATGGTTCAAGGAAGGAGCCTATGAGTTCCTTTTCTTCATCCTAGACAGATTCAAGGTAGTGATATGGTCACACCTAAGCGAACAAGTAGCGTAAAGTGTGCTCGAAGCCATGTTGCCAGGCTCTTCAAATGGCGTCATCGTTTTCATGGTGGACATTGACGAGGGACCATTTGCGATTGAGGAAGGTCCCTTTGGAAGGCCCAGATCTACTCGTCTGTTATTGCGCGTGTGGGATTTATTGCCACGTGGGCCTCACTATCTCAATAACACCTTATTTTTGGCCGGGCGTGCGCATACATTATTTCAGAACCCTCCGGGCACGGTGTACAGGGTAGAGAGGTAAGCTTGTTTAGTTTGTTGTTTCTATTTTTGTCGTTTAGTATTTGCTACTGTTCTGATGATCGTTCTTTTGCAGGCCCTAAGTTGACAAAGATGAAACATGCATCAATGATGATGGACTTGCACTGGCTCACACCGCTCTAGAGACCTTCATGGCAGGTCCCACCCTTCACGGAGCTGTATTAGCTCAAACCAAGGATGACATTGTTCATTTCCATAAGTGATTTTGTAGGGCATTTGCACAATGCACGACTCGAGGGTGGCTGCATGGAGACTAGTCATGCAATGGACCAGTTTTCCCTCATGATACTGACTTGGGTTCTAGCACCTCGAAGCCCACGACTGAAGGTAAGTGATGATATTTCCTTTACACCTTAGTCTATTTGTTCGGCTGCAACATTGGTCATACTGATGTTATGGTTTTAAATTGTGTTTACAGTTAATGTCCCCCCCGACGGAGACCCTATTACGACAGGGTGGACTGAGAGTACCCTGTCGATGAAATTTGGGTAGGTCAGCAAGGCACAGCGATGGTTGCGTACCAGTGCCCCACCATCTATTTTCTGTTGTTTGGATGCTGCCAACCTCATGGAGTTATTTACAACCCTGAGCCCTGATGTCTCTATAGCTGAAATGATTGGAATTGTTGATTCGTTCGACAACTCCGTCACCTACTATAGTACTCGTATGAAGGGTGTGAAAATAGTTATTCATCTGTCAGCCGAGTTCTTTTCAGACCTCTTCGGTGTCCTGGTAGATTGTGTGAGCATGGTTTTGGATAGGGCACAGAAAGAGCTCCATGTGGTGCACGAGCTAAAAGATTGGTTGGGCATTCTCAAAGGCTCTAAGGGATTCCCTATGTAGGGAACATCAAAAGTGGTGGAAGTCAATGAATTGTATCCCCTATTTAGGGCACGGGTGTTCCCTAAATCCTTATCTCAAGTGAAGAGTCTTGGGGTGGAAGCCGTGTGCATCATGCGAACCATTTTAGAAACCGGGATGTGTTATAATTGGGCCCAATTTTTGTTGTCGGGTTTCCATAGGGAGATAGTGTGATTGTGTTCAAATGTTGAGGTGTAGTCTCATTTTACCTTCGCATTCTTCGCAGGTTATCTACGTCGCCTGGCGAAGTTTTTAGTAGTTCGTGCAGATAATAAATATGTTTTGCGGGATCGTACTCAATTATCTCACCCATGGATTAACCATTTGTTTGAGGTGGCTGAGTCCCAAGATGCACCTGAGGGGATTGATGAATCAGTTTCCATCACAACTGAGGGGTCATCTGGTACTTCAATCCATACACGTGACAGTGTAGGGTTAGAACCAGACAATGTGCGCTACACTGCAAAGAGAGCTGATCGGGTGATCAAGGAGATCATCGGGAAAGCCAAATCAAAAATTCAGAAGCGCGAATGCCCTAAGGAGGTGTCCTCAACTGTGGAAGAGTTGAGGGTGAAGCGAATATGATTCAAAATGCCTGTTCGAGGTAAATAAGCTTGGTGCACTTATTGTATTGTCATTTTCGTCTTATTCATTTTTTTCATTTTGACCGTTTACATGAAACTAATGTCTTCAGACCTGACTCAGGAAGTGAGGAGATAGGAGCTAGAAACCATTATCGAGGAGGAGGAAGTTCCAACGGACTTAATAATTGAGGAGGAAGAGGTCAGCAAAGATCAGGTCGAAGTGACGGAAGAGCTGGCGAAAGACACCATGGAGACAGAACTGGTTGATGACCGGGATGATGTTGATGAAATGTTCAGTAGCTTCCTTAAGGGAAGATTGGACCTTGGTGACCCTCCAAACCGGGAAGGGGATAGACAACATGGTATATTCCCTTTTGTTTTATTGCATTTCCTTGTTAATCATTGTTTCTATGGTGTTTTAATTTTATGTTTTTTATCACTTCCAGACGAAGATAGGACGATTACTACGATGCCGTTAGAAGTGCCTATGATAGTGGCTCCCCTTGAAATGATTCCTGAGGCTAGTCCATCTCGTACTCATGGACCATTTACTTGGATCTAGATGCCAAGAAAAATGGATTTCGTCACTAGTATCGTCGATGAGGTGGTCGAATGCATTCAGCAGGCCCACCCTGAAATAGGTACAAATGTCTCAAGCATTTTGCAGCTTTTGAGTTTCACACCCTTTTTTGCCATCTAAGATATAATGCCTGTTCTTTTTGTGTGTGTAGGAGCCAAGCTGAAGTGGGATCCGTCTAAGACCATTAGCATTGAAAGCTTGCCTACACTACCGCCAGAAGTTGAACAGATACCAAGGTCGGTCTATGACGAGGTGGTGGAAGGTCTTGTTCATAATGCCAAATCGCTTTGGACCTATAGGCATTCCATTGAATAGCTATGGTTGTAAATCCAGGTAAAGGAAAAAGAGGTTTCTGAGTTATCAGCTGAACGTTATGATCTCAAGGCTCGTTATGAGTTCGCCTCGACCAGACTAACAGGTAATCGTTCTTGGCGAACTTCAAAGATCACTTATACTAGATATTGGAATTTGCTAAATCGCCATGCATCACTTACTCGGAAACTAGCAGAGCATAAGGCCTAGATAGATCTACTGAACCTTAAGTAAGTGCCAGGATTGGAAGACTTTCACTTCCAAGGTGCGGAGGTGGGGCCAAGATGAAAAGAACCACAAGCATCATTACAATAAATCATTAAAGGAAGTATCTATAGAGAAGCGTCAACTTGAAATGTTCGTAGAGGGTCTGGGTCTACGTTCTGCATTTGATACCTTTGCTAAAAATACCACTGTTGAGATGGAATTGCCCACGAGGGTGATCACGGCTACTTCTGGGGGGCTCTCTGTGGGTGAATTTCCCTTGAAACATCCCACATGGTTAGCAGTTGACAAGGGGAAGGCCTTAGCAAATGTCGACCTGGGCCTTGATGGGACCAACTAGGCTAGCGTCTTAGAGGAAGAAATTCTTCATCGGTTGGAATTTGGTTTAGGGGCGTCTCCTACGGTAAGCATTTCGTTGTTGTTAATTTTGTTCGTTGAGTAATGTTTTCGAATTTTCTCTTTTGTTGATTGTTTCTTTCGCATTTTATAGGGTCGAGGCGATGACGACGATGTTCAAGAAGGTGGCCCCAGCAGAGTGGGGACCCATGGTGCCAGTGGGTCTAAAGGGGAGAACCCTCCCATCCCTGATGTTTAATGTTTTGCTTTGAGTTGCATTGAACTGATGAATGGAATCAGTTGTACTTGTCCAATTGTATATCATTAAATGTGTATATATTTCTACATATTTTTTTTGTTGTGGATTTTGAGTTTAAATGTAAACACAATGCGGTAATGGAAAATGTTTTGGTTTGTTTTGTTGTTTAAGTGTAATGCATGAAGCGGGAATGCAAGTAGGAATGTAATTATAAGCGAAGGATAAGTGTGAAAAGGCAAACGTGAAGAAAAAATGTTATTGATAACATGACAATGCAAGCGTAAATTCAAACAATGAACTTGTATTTTTGAGAAAAACAAAGTATAAGAAAGTGGTTTAGTTTAAGGCCATTTTGAGCGGCATGCACTAGTTTAAGGTCATTTCGGGCCATGCGTAAACAAGGGAAGTTTTAAGTGACACGGGTGGATTTCTTGGTAGATCGACCATTTCTGATCGCGGCTAGTTTTATGTCATTACGGACATGATAGTTTAACGTCGTTCTGGACTGTGAACGTAGTTTAACGTCATTTCGGACTTGGTGTCATTTATTGGCTTAGTAATTTTTTAATTTTCTTCATTTTAACATTAGGAGTAGCGTTAACGGGTATGATTCTATATTCAGTGTCTCCTTCACTGATCACGTTGAATAGTAGTTCGACCCAAGGGACGTCTGATGGAACAGTTCCCGCATCGGTGCTTCCTGGTATTTCTGCATGCATTGTAGTTTCGAAGTTTGTTGTAGTTTCTAGGTCAGGCTTTATATGTACAATTTCAAGCCTGTGTATTTCTATGTTGGGTAAATCTTTCTTTGCATTTAAGAGATTATCGCTTGCTAGTTGCGTGTAGTTTTGTTATTCATTTGTATCATCTTGCTTAGTTTCTTCGAGCTTAACCTCTGAGCCTTGGTTTGTATCTGTATACGAGGAGATGGTAGGTGTAGTAGCCTCCCCATGTATAATGATTTCACCGCCTTCGTAAGGCAGGTGAATCTCTTGGTGTATGGGGGAAAAGACTGCATTCATTTGGGCTAACCAAGGCCTTCCCAATATTAAATTGAACCCTGGCATTTCGTCAATGACCACAAAGTCAGCAGAGGTGGGGAACTGATCCCCTGCTATAAAGTCCAAAGTCACGGTGCCTTTGACTATTACACATGATCCACTGAACGACTTCAAACACATGGTGGCGGTTGGTCTAATTAGTTCCGTTAGTCCTAATTGTTCGACGATGGGATAGGGTACTACATTTGTAGTGGCTCCATCATCTACATGCACTCTACGTATCTTGAATTGATTTATTCGTATCGTTATGAACATAGGTGTGGTTGTCACTTCTCCTGTTTTCTCATCCATTTTGATGTTGTCATTGTGGAAACCTAGTGGCTTAGGAGTCGATCTTTGAGGCAAATACATGATTGCATGAATTGAAGGTTCATTTGGAGGCAAATCTTTGCTTACTGGGATGGATGTCAACATGTGCACTAGAGCTTCGCGATGGGTTTGAGAGGTTAACACCAGGTCGTATAAGCTTAATGAGGTGTTTTTTTGTTTAAGTGCCTACATGACCTAAGTTAGAGCTATCGCAAAATCTCTACTATTGGGTGTATGTTTGTCAATAGTCATTTGGTCCATCGGGCCTAACAGTTTTATCTCATGCGTAGTTGGTTTATCATTTTTATCCGTAGCCATGATCTAGACGTGTCATGCCTTCCGGATGATTAACCCTCATAGCATATGTTTGATTTATTGTTAGGTGATGTCATGGGTATTGCATTTAGCAAGGTAGGTTTGGGAGATCCTAAGGCTAGTTGTTGGCATTCCTTCTGCAAGCGTTCCCATGTAAGCCTGTCTGCCAGGCATTCTCGTGTGTGGCGTGGGAGTACCGTTGGTTTTAGAACCTCAGGTTGCTTTGGAACCTATACAACATATGGAGTAGGGCAGGGTTGCAGTTGGACGGTTGCATGCAGTTGAGTGTTAGGCTAGCTAGGCATCTTGATGACATAGGGGATTGGTTTATTCTGTGTTTGCGAAGTGGAGGATTGGTGGTCATTAGGATGTTTGGGTGTCCTAACAACATATGGAGTTGGCCTAGCTGGAGGTTGTACCTCTATAGTTGCGACCGCAGGTGATACTCGGACTACGTAGGGAGCGGGTTGAGTAGGAGGTGGTTGTGTGTTTGCGGTAGTGGTGGCAGGAGGTACGCGCACCACGTATGGTCTTTCACGTGGTGGTGTGATAGAAGTTGCTACGGTAGGGGGTATTCAGATGACATAAGGTTTTTGTGGTGAGTATGATGGTTGAGGCATAGGTGTTTGTATAGTGGAAGGAATATGCATTACAAATGGTTTCTTAGGCATTTGTTGCTCATGATCGGAGTGTACGGTGTTAATGATAGGTATTTTTGGTTCGTTATCAAAGTAGATGGTGTTAATTACATATGGTGCTTCTTTAGCATTTAGAGGATCTTTATATATGCCCATGGCCTGGTTTTGTGGTTGGATCGGGTTGGCTTCATCAAAGGTGATTTGTCCCTCATCAATCATCCATTGGATATCTTGTTTTAGGGTGAAGCAATAATTAGTTCCATGCCCATTACATTGATGATAATCATAAAAAATGGTCCATTCTAAAGCCTTTTGGCACTGGGGGCTCATCTGGCATTACCAAGCTTGGGTTCTGAACCAATTGACAAAATCGATCATGCCTTTGCATCGTTGCAGGGGACAATTGTTTATGTTTCATCAATCTGGCTTTCAAGAGTTGGTCGAATTGTTGTGATGGCTTCATGGGCAACGACGTATATTGAAAGGGGTCTTTCCTCTCAAATTTTCTCGTACGACCCGGTGTAGGGTTTTGTGATGCGAATGATTCAGGTGCTGTTGTAAGAGCGGGTTTAGTGTAATTAGCAAGGGCAACAAGCGGTTTGCTTTGTTGTCCCGCATTTGCTTGTTGTGTTTCCGCTACTTCCGCTATAGTTTTTTTAGCCTTTTCTTTATCTTTCTTATTATGTTGGTTTCTAAAGGCTGAATAGGCATGGTCGAGGTTGTTTTGGGTTGCCTCCTCTATGTTCTTGATCTATACAAATGCTTGACTAAGAGTGTGTGCATTGAGATAATATAGTTTGGACTTGACAAAATCATTGATAGCCCCTTTTAGGATGGTGAGGAGATATGTCTCCGGGATCGGCTCATGGAGCTCATTGAGAGCAGCACTCCACCGTTGGATGAATTTTTGGACAGGTTCAAGAGGTGCTTGCTTGACCTGTATGAGGCTGTCAAGTGTCACTTCAGGCTTCAAGTTATACTTGAACCTGGTAACGAATTGGTGTAAAAAATCTTCTAGAGAAAATATTGAGTTTCTTGGCAAGGCTCGATACCAATCAAGTGCTCTCCCTGCGAGGGACATGGGGAACACTCGCAGAATGGCATGTGACCACACCTGTAGTAGCGCACATTCTAGTCTAAACGTTATGAGGTGAGCATTGGGGTCTGTCTCTCCATTGTACTTAGTCAGTGTGGGTAAGGAAACACCCTTAGGTAGTGTTAGAGGCAGAACCAAAGAGCTGATAGGGTCATCGTGATAGAAGTCCACTACCTTGAGCTCTCCGTCGGTGGCTGTCTTGAGGCGTTTAACCTCGTCAGTTAGCTCTTGTATTAGATTTTTTGGCATTAGCCTAGTCTTGGGCACTAGGTGAGATAGTAGGTTGAGGATGTTGTACAATATATAGGTTAGATTGCTAGACAGTGGGCTGGAAGGAAGAAAGTTGTGTGCTTGGAGGCTGTGTTTGCGGAATATTTGTGGTGGGTGGTATTAGGGGCAGCACATTGTAGGCAAGGGGGTGCTGTTGTTATGGTTACCCTTGAGAGATGTTAGCTAGTAAAATTGTGTGAGGCAGTATGTTATAGTGAGGGAGTTGATGCGGTTGAGCACCAATCGTTGTCCATTGGCCAGCCACGTTTTGTGTAGGGGCACTCTAAACTTGTTGAGTTACAACGACGAAAGGGGCTCCTTGGGTTTGGATTCGTGGGATATAGTGAGTGGATGTAGAAGCCGGTATCACATGCGGCATCTTGATCACTCGGGGCGGGAAGGTTACTCCTATATTATTTTGAGGAGGTTGTATTTGCAAGAATGGGGATACTTTTGCAACGGGGGGAATAGCAAGGGGAAGTGTGTTGAGTTGTGGATCAATTACAGGAGGAATATGGATAAGGGTGGATGATTCCTATTGAGGTATCTGTGCTTGGGTGAATTTAAATGGTTGGAGGGACGTAGCTTCCCCTGTGGCTGGATGAAATAATGGGTTTGCATAGCTTTGTGGACTAAGAGTATGGTATGAATCTTCGTGCTCGGACTGAGCTACGAAGTCATCCTCCTCTTCCAATTGAGGATTTACCATAGGCTGGTCTAGAGACTGACTTCTTTGTAGGATGAGTTGTGAGATGAGCTTAGAGTAATGCTCTGAGAGAGGGATGATATCATACGGGGAAGGGATGAACTCATGTCCCCCCTATGGAAGAGTTCGTATTATCTCTTAACCTCTATTTTGGTTTGATCCACGACGAGGCTGGCTTGTATTTTTATGCATATGAAATTATATTACTCTTGAGGTATAATGTTAAATGATGGGTTCTTCCCTTGCAATCTAAGAGATCAGCGAGGCCCCGCCGTAGGTTGTACTACGGGTTGTTGAACAGACGTGGCACCCACGATATCTGTGATGGGTTTGGTTGAGGCGTTGGCGTTCGTAGTGTTCATGATGAACAATTGTGATTATAGCATGACAGAAGGGATATGAAACTAGTATACTTATCAGAGCGTGCATCTAAGTTTACAGCATACAACATATGGGCTAGATCTCAATGTATAGGCTCCAATGACCAACGTATATAGTGTATAGCGTACAAGTCTACTGAGCAACGTAGACAGAGTATACAGCGTACAGGTCTACTGAGCAACGTAGACAGAGTATACAACGTACAGGTCTATTGAGTAGCATAGACAAAGTCTACAGCATACAGCATGCAGATATACTGAGCAGCGTATAGACAAAGTCTACAGCGTACAGTGTACAGGTATATTGAGTAGCATAGACAGAGTCTACAGCGTACAACATACAGGTATACTAAGTAGCGTAGAAAAAATCTAGAGCGTACAACGTACAGGTAGGCTGAGTAGCGTAGCCAGAGTCTACAGTGTACAACGTAGAGTGAGCATCATGTAGACGCTGGAAACTCTATAGAATGGGGTGCAGATCTAGAAATTTCAGAGTTGGGTTTGGTGTCGAAGCGACGTGAATCTCAGAGGATCAGGGTATGAGAGCATAGTAAGTTTAAGCAGTTTCAGGCCCTCCTTCAAGCGCCATTTTCTGTAGTGTCCGAAATCATCGGTCCCCAGCTGGAATGAAACAGAAACTAGGAGATCCCTGGACAAGCATAGAAGACCCTACCTTCGCTTGAGGGAAAGCTCGAATTAACGAAGGCAGAGTACCTTGAACGGTCCGCACGTGGATCAGACAAGGATTTCCCCGAACGTACACCATTGTACTGTATGCTGGGTTATACGTAAACGGCGTAACTAATGTCGAACGGAGTGTAAATGTACATGAACGTAAATAATAAGCATACAATAATGAACGAAAAATTGTAATAAATCTTAGCAAAAGAAATGTGGCAATATTATTGCAAAAATAGAAGTTACAATGCATCGGTCTGAACGTAGTTGTGGATCTGACACAAGGCGGACGAAGAGCCCCGGTGGGTGTAGGGGGATGATGGTGTGCTGGTTTGACCTGCAGGCACAGCGTAAAGGCTGTATGCTCAGTGTGCAGGGTTGAGGTCCAGCATACAGGGTTTTGCTCTGGTTTCTCAATGTCTCTGGTTCTTTCTTTTGTCTCTGGTTTGCTCCAAAATTGCCAACCCCAGTCTAGTGAAAAATTGGGGTGTTTATACAAGTTTAGACGTTAGACTCAGGTCTAAGAGGGGATGATTGGTTGTGGAGTGCTGAACTCTCGGGTCAGGTGACATGTGGCACGTTGACCGAGTGCGAAGGAATGAAATTTTACAAGTGTACAGCATGCTGCACGCCAGCGTATACACGCTGGGCGTATGAACTCGGCGTACAGACTTATTCAAAACAAAAGAAGTCATTCGGCCTTCAGGTTTGAATTCAGATATCATGAGAATGCTTCCTGTGGATGTTCAGCATGGTTGGCCTTGATCTAACACAGTCCTGGAGTGTTTTGATTGATATACATTGCGCTACACACTGGGCATACACATTGTACATGCTGAGCGTATACGCTGGTCGTACACGCTGTACATGTTGGGCGTATATGCTGGGCATACATATTGTACATGCTTAGCATATACGCTGGGTGTACACGCTGTACATGTTGGGCGTACACATTGTACATGCTAAGCGTATACGTACACGCTAGGCGTATACACTGTTCATGCAGGATGTACATGCTCAGCGTATGAACTCCCAAGTCCATAATGTCGAGACCAAAATTCAACTTTCTGAGGCCGATGATGACACCTGATAGTTGCTCTGTTCCTGTGAGTTGATGCTTTGTACAAAATCTTGCTCTGAAGTGCCGTCTCCATGCTGTCTTTGGGATTGCATGTTGGGCGTACATGTCAGTCATACATGTCGAGCGTATATGTGAGGTGTGTATGTCGGGCATGTATGCTGGGCGTATACACTAGGCGTATATGCTAGGAATGTATGCTGGCTATATACGCTGAGCGTATACGCTGGGAATGTACGCTGGGCATATACGATGGGCATATACACTGGGCGTATACGCTGCATACCGCATACTTAGTGGGAAATAAGTGTTTTGTGCTATGATGTTGCCACTTTTGATACCAGATGTCGTCGTGGTCATCTGCGGGTCCCAGGGAACTGTTTCTTGTTGAGTTTGACTTTGCTTGAGGTTGTTCGTGGGGCCCTCGAGCTTTAGTCATGTTGGGAAGCGTCATGAGTTAGCTTGATTCTTGTTGGAGAAGTACTAAGCTCAGAATTTTGTGGTATTTCATGGTGCATCATTGGTATTGAGAGGATCCTTGTAAACCCCCATGGATTAGTTTTGGGGTCTTACTGGGTTTGCCGCATCGGACACTACTTCACCCCTATCGATCATGCATTGTATATCCTATTTCAACGTAAAGTAGTAATCAGTCCCATGACCACATCATTGGTAATATTCACAAAACCTATCCAACCTAAAGCCCTTTGGAATGGGGGGTTTGTTGGCTGTTGCTAAGGCTGGATTTTTGGCCAATTCACAAAATCGATCGTGTCTTTAAGACGCTGTAGGAGACATTTGTTTGTGTTGAATTAGCTAGGCCTTTAGAAGTTGGTCAAGCAATTGTGAAGGCTTCATGGGCAATGGTGTGTATTGAGGGGATCTTTTCTTTGAAAGGTACGAGCATGACCTGTGTTGTTGTTTCTATTTGAAGAATTTTCGAGTGTAGGAGTGGATGTGGTTCTTTCAATGCTGTTTGGGACAGCAGGTTGTTTTCCTTTTTGTCCTAGATGACTAAGTTAGGCTGTTTCGGCCACTACTACTACCGTTGTTTTGGATCTATCTTTCCTTGTATGTTGGCTCCTAAAGGTTGAGTAGGTTGGGTCATTACTTGTTTGTGCAGCCTCTTCTATGTCTTTAATTTATACAAATTCCTAACTCAAGGTACGGGGCTTTAAATGATAAAGCTTTGATCTAATAAAGTCATTTGCGGCTGCCTTAAGGATGGTAAGTAGATACGTTTCAGGAATAGGCTCGTGGAGTTTATTCAGGGCTGCACTCCATCTTTGGATAAATTTCTGTGCTGGCTCTAATGGTGCCTATTTAATTTGAATTAAACTATCGAGTGTGGCTTCAGGTTTTAGATTATACTTGAAACTGGTGACAAACTGATGTAATAAGTCTTTTAGAAAAGATATGGAGCTACGGGGTAAGGCCTGGTACCAATCTAGGGCTTTTCCGGTTAAGGACATAGCAAACACACGTAGAATTACATGGGGCCATGCCTTAAGCAAAAGAATTTCGGTTCGAAATTTCACTAGGTGGGCATTTGGGTCTCCCTCTCCATTATTCTTGGTCAACTGAGGTAACGAGACTCCCTTTGGCAAGGTTAAGGGTGGAACTGAAGGGTCAATTGGGTCATCTTGATAGAAATGTAATACCTTGACTTCTTCATTGTTCAAAGTTTTAAGGTGTTTTAATTCTTCTACCAATGAGTGCATCATTTTTTGTATGTCTGCCCATTCTTGGGTAGTAGGAAAACCAGTGGATTGAGCAGATTATGGATGATAATGATTCAATTGTTGCATTGTTTGTGGAAAGAGATGTTTTTGGGCTAACGTTTGTTGTGGTGAGATGGTATTCAGGACTGAGACTACCGATGGAACCCACTACCCAGCCACAGGTTGTGAAGTAACACCCTGAATGTGTTGGATTGGAGTAATCAATGGTGCCCCGTGGATCTGCACCTGAGGTATGTAATGGATGGATGTGGAAGCTGGTATGACCGATGGAATTTCAATTACTTGAGGTCAAAAGATTGGCCCTGTGTTAGTTTGGGGAGGGAGTTTTTGGGACTGTACTTGTGGAGGAATGATGGAAGTGGATGCATCAGAGTGAATATTATTGAGCACGAAGAAGATAGGAATGGAAATAGGTACCTCTTGTCAAGTGTTTTCAGATGAAGGGGGAAGCATAGTTTCTTCCAGAAAAAGGTGGAATAATGGGTTTGTATAGGCATGGGGGCTAACAGTATGGTAGGAATCTCCATGTTCAGACTAGGCTGCAACGTCATCTTCCTTATCTTGAGGCTCTATTGGCGGTAGTTGTAAGGCTTGAATTCTAGCCATAAGAAGCTGGGATATGAGCTTATGATGGTTTTCAGATAGCAGGATTATGTCAAATGCTGAGGGATGAACTCATGTTCTCCTTTGTGGATAAATTCATATTCTCACTTTGCTTCCCTTTCTATATGGTCGATAGGTAAACTATGGCGAAGGCAGGGTCTGCACACAAATCGACCAAGGACTTTCCTAAGCGTAAACTATGGCTTGCTCTAGGGTTATTGTAACTTATGTCTTAAAATGTGAATGGTGCATGTAAAATGTAAACGACATTATAAAACAAAGCAGAACATAAATAGAACGTAAATTGAAATGTAGTAAGCAAAGTGTAAATAGAACGTAAACTGAATATAAAATAGAGCAAACGGAAATAACAGTTGATTGGCAAAATGAACTAAATTGCATTGCTTAATAAAGAAGGTATGCACCTGTCAAAGTGTAGCTACACGTGTAAATGGTAGGTCAAACGCCTAGCCTTAGAGGATGATGTGACACAATGATGTGATGTGATGTGATGTGAGAAGTGCTTGGATACCAGGAGTCAAGTGTGTTGAGCACCCAAGGATTGTTGGTTCTGTATATTTTCAGAATTGCCAATGTCTCCAATTGCCAACCCCGTTTCATGTGAAATGACAAGGTATTTATAAGGCCGGGCCAGGCTCGGGTGCGGAATTCCAAAATGGAATCAATGGTTGGGATTTACTAGGAAAATGGATCCAGTGACACATGCCCAATGAACAATTGCACACAAGTTGGATGTGTGTTGGCAAGAGTTGGATGTGTGTCAGCAAGCTACGTTCTTGACCAGATACATTGCATTTTACAACTCATGGGTTACTCAAGCCTATGAAAGTACATTTAATTTAGATCGTGAGGGCCTGACATGCCCATGAATGGAGATTTACAATGAAGTGTACAACAGGAGAAATTTGAACTAGCTCGCTTGACCATGGATCGAGTGTTGCAGGATGTCGAGATGTCGATTTGAGGCTGTTCAAGGCATCTCTGTTTGACCAGGGCTTCCTATGTGAGTTGATGTACCTTCAAAGTCAAGTTGAGTGTGGTCACGCTGCGCTCATGCCCAACATGACCTCCAACATGTGTCCAGTGTCCAGCGTGTGTCCAGCTTCCCCAGCGTGTGGATGCTGCACTCACGCCCAGCATGACCTCCAGTGTGAGCGAGGAAAACTTGACCTTTTGACACCAAATTTTGATTTCTGAAGCCTGCAATTGATGCCTGAATGTGTTTAACTCTAGAATCTAGAATTTGAGTTTGGATTTGAGTGGTTTTGAGTAGGTCATGCTAGCTACTTTTGGGTGGGTCACGTTGCAACGTGACTTCCAACATGACCTACAGCATCACCTATAGAAAAACTTGTAATTTTTGACTTGAAATCTAGAGATTTTGGAAGCTGAAGTCGGGGGTTGTAGATGCTAAGCCCGAGGATGCCTGAGGATGACCTACATGTTCGAAATCAAGTCATTCTAAGTCGGTTTGGAGGTTGTTTGGAGTTGTGAAGGTTGGTCATGCTGGAGGTTACACGCAGCGTGACCACAACGTCCAGCATCAGCGTGAGTTCCCAAGTCAACATGAATGCCATGCCTTAGCCAAATTTTTATCTCCAAAACTTCAAAAGGGCTTAAATCATTTCCATTTCAAAGTGCTAGGCCAAAATTAGTAGTGTTTCACCAAAGAGTAGGCAAGTATAAAAAAGTGTCAAATCCTCTTGAAGTCACACCCTTGTCTATCCATTTAAGTCTTTCCAAGTTTGGAAACTACCAAAGTCACTAGTTCGTTAAAAGTTTCATTAAGGAAGGGACTTCATTGTTCCAAAATAAGGGAACACCATAGAGTTTTGTGGATGGGTGGTTGACTTGGACTCATTGCTTGTAATCATTAGAAGAACCATGTCTTAGTTATCAACACCAAAATTCAAAGATAAAATCCAAACATTATTAATCAAATAACATTATGGTACAAACCACCATTAGCAAATAGCTATAGTTATATTAGTCTTGTTTGGCAATAAAGAAAAACATTAGAAAAACATAGGAGAACATAAACCAAATGATGAGTGATAAGGTACCCCTACACCAAACCATATGAATACGAGTGTTCACGCACAATCTGGTCAAACTTCGAGGATTGAGTGCTAATGCACCTATGTAGAACAAGGATGAGTTATGCAGTTGTTGTCTTCCCAAGCTTACTTGTAAGGCATAGTTGTATGGTTAAGTAAACTTGAGGTATATGATTTTTTTTATGTTTTTTTTAATATTTTCTATCTTGGTCTCCTAAGTGTGTGAAATGAAAAGATTTAATTAACTAATGGGTTTTTGTAACTCTAATATTGATTGAATCCTAACACCAGCATTCGTTCCCACTCTCCTGACACATCCTAAACCAGTGCAACACTATTGGGATTACCAAACGCTAGTCAGTACTGGGCTACCAAGTATTCCACATATGTTCGAAGTGGTCATGCTAAGTGTACTAATTCATTACTAATTAATAATTCTAAATAAATAACATTGATTAACTAATGAGAGCATTAAATAATAGCAAATAACATTAAATGCAATAGTTAAGCTATTGTGAATGTTGCAAGGTTTAT
>MNCI01011925.1:185527-218452 GCA_015680685.1 Gnetum montanum | reverse complement strand
AGGAGGGGGGGTTGTGGTGGATCCCTTATTTAGTGACTCATCATCAAATAAAGTAAAATACAAAAGAAATTATAAAATATTCAAGAAAGATAAAATGTACTAAAGATGGTGTAAAATAAAAACTATGAAAAACAAGAAAAAATGAAAAATTGAGAAGCCAATTTGTATGATTTAGCATGGATGGGCATTAGCCCCACAATTAAGTTGGAAGTAGGAAATCTAAAAAATTGAGCATGCTTGTCTAGCTACTAAGGTGTTTTGGTCACTAGCTCTCTTAGGCTCATGGAAAGGTTTAACTTATTGCACGTTGACTAGTGATTTCTTTTTTGGGCTTTCAAGTTTGTATACCAACATGGTCCAAGAAAGAAAGGTTCCATAGATGATGTAATGACCTTTCCAATGATGAGTAGTGAGCATTCCTTACATCCAATCATACGAATCACTAGTGTTCACTAAGCGATTTGGTTGAATTCCATAAACGTTATCTCTCTAAGTACACTGGGTCAAGGAAGTGAATATCAAGGACATGATTGTTGTCTTTCCAATTTCACTTGTAAAATGTAAAGGTATGATTAAGTGCCAATGATGCATATGTGTGGGGTTCCAGTAAAGGACCTTATCTCTTGGTTGAAATTTTACCTTCCTTATTTTAAGGTCATGGCCTTGTTAAATGCCTTGTGCACTTTATTCAAGAATAGGGCACCTATCGATTCTCATCTAGTATGTTCTGGTTCAATCTTTCTTGTTGTGCTAAACTAAGGTCAAGGGCAAGGTCACAAGCCATTGAAAGTGTACAAAGCTCAAATTGAATAAGAAGATTTGGCAATTTTCTGTACAATAGCTCATAGGGAGAATAGCCTATAGGGAGTTTCTAGGTTGAGCAGTAGGCCCAAAGGGCATTGTTAAGTTTGGTTCTCTAGTCTCTCCTATATTTGCTAACCATTCTTGTTAAGATCTTAGTGATCTCCTTATTTGTAACTTTAGCTTGACCATTGGCTTGGGGGTGGTAGGGTGTTATTAATTTATGGTCTACTCTTAAGCATTGCATGATTTTTCAAAAGGTGGTGGCTATAAAATGAGTACCATTTTTAAAAATTAGTGCACATGGCATCCCAAACCCATTTACAACATTTTTTTGTATAAATCAAGTAGCTATAGAAGATGTATAGTCAATGACAACTGCTACTCCTATCCATTTTGCACATCAATAAACAACGATTATGATGTACATCTTTCCATCTGACATGGATGTGATGGGACCCATGAAGTTAATGCCTCAAATTTTGAAGGGTTCTAGTGGTATGATCCATTGATGAGGTCCATCCATATGAGTGGTCATCCCACCATCATGTTGGCAGTGATCATAAGCATGCCTAAAAAGTGTTGGCCAATAATACCTTGTTATCAGGATCTTAATGGTCATGCATCTCGTAGCATAGTGGCCCCCACAAGGACCCTTGTGAGGATCTTGAAGAATGCGTAGCTTATTAGCATTAAGAACACACCAACGAATTAGGCCATTGATGCACACCTTGTAAAGGTGTCCATTGATCTCCATGAAGCATTTTGCTTGGTGAAGAAATTGTTGTTTCTTCTTGTTGTCTAGCTCTTGCGGCATCTCCTAAGTAATAAGGTAGGTGAGAATATCGTTGTCCTAGTTAGGTTTAGTGGGAACTTGTTCATTTATAGCATTAGCAAAGAGGAGTTTATCAGGAAACCGATTAGAAAGTGGGTCTCCTCCTCTTTGTCGTCCCATCTCAATCGAGACAAGTGGTCAAAAATCACATTCTCAATTCCCTTACAATTTACCATTGTGAGATCAAATTCTTGTAAGATCACTAGCCACTGTATGACATAGGGGCTCACCAATGATTTGTTCATAAGGAGCTGGATTGCATTATGGTCCATGTGCATGAACACCTTGTACCCAAGCACATAGTGCTTGAATTTCTCCAAGGCATACATCATGATCATCAATTCTTTCTGTGTTGTAGTATAATTTAGTTGGGCACCCACAATGCTTTGGCTTGCACATTGGATATAGTAAGAATGTTTATGATCATACAATTGTATGAGCATGGCTTCCAAAGTGTAATTTGAAGCATTCGTCATGATATGAAATGATGTGGACTAATCAGGTGCTCATGGAATTAGAGTTTCTATGAGCTTTTGCTTGAGTTGTTGGAATGCATTCTTTCATTCTTTGGTTGAAACAAATGAAGCATCCTTCTTTGTAAGCTTCACCAAAAATTTAACAATCTTAGAGAAATTCTCTATGAAGCATCGGTAGTAGTTAGTATGACTAAGGAATGATCGAACATCTTTCATAATTTTTAATTGGTGAGTAATTCCTTGGATGACCTTTATTTTTTAGGGTTCATATTAATCCCCACTTATGATATTTTGTGCCCTAAAATAATGCCTTCATAGACCATTAAATGGATTTTCTGCCAGTTGAGCTAGAGGTTTCTTTCCACACACCTTTCTAGTAGTCTCTCAAGACAATCTAGAGGTTGCTCAAATGTAGCCCCATAGGTGGAGAATTCATCCATGAATACCTCCACCCCTCTACCAATCTACTGTTGAAAGATGGTTAGGACAAGGCATTGGAAGGTTGTAGGAGCATTACATAGACCAAATGGCATTTTTCTGTATGCAAAAGTCCCTTAGGAACTTGTGAATGTTATTTTTGCATGATCCTCAAGTGTGATATAGATTTGGTTATAATCACTATAACCATCCAAAAAGTTGTAATGGAAATGTCTAGAGATGATGTCCAACACCTGATCCACAAATGGCAATGAAAAATGATTTTTGTATGTCACCATGTTCAATAGCTTGAAGTCAATACAAACCCTCCACTTGCCATCTTTCTTTAGCACTATCATAAGTGGGCTAACCTACTCGCTATCTACAATGGGATAGATGAACCTTGCCTTGAGGAGTTTTTCAATCTCCTCTTTGATGATCTACTTCAATTTGGAATTCAACTACTATTGCGATTGCCTCTTTGGCTTCATGAAGGCATTTATATAGATGTGGCACTAGCATATCCATGGATAAATTTAAGTAAGTGATATGACTAGGCAAAGGTTGTTGGCCATTTATTGACCACTTTTAATAGCTTCTCTTTTTGTTTAGGAGCAAGATTAACATTGATTATAACTGTCTTGTCATTTGTTAGGAAAGCATATTTCATTTTGGTTGACAAAGTTTTCAACTCTAGGGGCTCTTGCCTAAAGTTCTCAGGGATTTTCAACTCTTACCAGTTGGTATCATTAGGTTCATCATCAAAGAGTTGGTGATGAACTTGCACCAATTCATCCATGCCTTCAACATAGGTACTTGTTAGGCTTTTAGTTGGTTCCATGCATATTTTTGAACTACTTTCAGGATTAGTTGTTAGCCACTAGGTTCCCTCCTACTTTGTGGCTGTTGCATACAAGCACCTTTGAATTTTTATCACATCTACATACTATCTGCATGCTATGATAGATGTATTTTTTACAAACTATAACTTTTGCACAAAATTTCATCCTATGTCACTGTATGTGATGCATGGAACTTGTTTCCTCTCTATCTTTCCAAAATTATTTTTCTTGAAAATTTCTAAGAAAAGGTCTCTGATGCCTAGCCATGCATCAATAGTGCTTAGCCAAGCTCTTCCCATGATGATTGGAAAGTTCCCTTTGTAGTTGTTAACTTGAATCACTAGAAAATTGATAAGATAAGATCACCCATAGACAGTGATCATAATGTCCTCCATCAGTTTCAAAGGAATGGTGATGGTATGATTTTTCAACTCAAGATAAATGTTGCTCTTCTTGAGAGGAGGCAGGTTCTAGGCTTTGTACATCTCATGAGAAATCAAATTCACACCAAGACTTGAGTCTAGAAGAGCTTCACATGGCTCATTCCTAGTGATTTGCAAATATATTAGGGGACTCCCAGGATCAGTTCTTTTCCTAGGAAGGTGGCTAGCCTTAATCCAATCAGAGACTACATGGATTAACATGATAGTGTGGATCTTTGGAGGTGTTTGGTTTGAAGTGGACTTCAAAGATTGTGTAAAGGTTAAGGGAGAAGTAGGGCTATCAGCTGCGTGTGTTTGTAAGGGCTTTATAGGACTATTGGTTTAGAAGAAAGGTCTCTTTTGGGGTTTATTTTCCAATCCACTTGGCTAAAAATTTGGTTGTAAATTAATAGCCTGCGTGGCATTATGTTGCTATGACTATGCTAGAATTTCACCCTACATTGATGGAGTAGGCGGTAATTGAGTTGAGGGTCGAGGGACATGTGTAGAAGGATGATGAGGGTAATGAGGAAATGGGGATTCCCCTATTGGATATTGGGCTTTGTAGTATTCAGGAAGGTAGTAGTGATGCTGAAATGAAGTGTGACTACAAGAGTCATGTAGAGTAATGGATTGCTAAACATAGTACCCATATGGATTAGGCTACTAGTAAGGATATTGCTGCCTATGGGTGTTGCCATTAATGGTACTTCTCATAAGGTTGTGGTGGAGCTCCACTCAGATAGTAGGCTTATTATGGGTGGAACTACCTAGGGTTTCCTTGATGATAAGACAACCTTCTAGGTGCTTGCCTTCTTACCAATCTAGGATTTAGAGCATACACCCGAGACTCCTACAAGTGTGATATATTGGGACAACATTCTTTAGGATGTTCGTAGTGGTAGATGTCACACCCACCATCATCGTCTGATTTGGAGTGCACAACCTCCTCTACTGTAGTAGCCTTGCCCTTACCCCTTTGGTGGACACATTCAACTTCCTTTCTTATTCTATGATCATAATCACTACTTTGCTACTTGAGTTCCTCTACTATGTTTAAATCAGTTTGGAACTGCTCATTCAAAGAGATCCACATGTTGTCTACCTTAGCCAAAATTTAGAAAATAGACTTTTGAACTAGCAAGGTCTTTTGCTGCACCACTTCATCAATTGGTGCCTCCTTCTCTTCATCACAGAATTGGGCCTCCCTTTTACAAATGGAAGGGTCCTAGTTGTATTCCTTTGTACTTTTTCTTTTTCTTAACTCTCCTTCTAATTTGGCAACCTACTCTATTAGCCTTTGAATCTAATGGACCCTTAATTCCAAAAGTCTACCTTGAGCATAAACCCCAAGAGTTCTTATTTCTGTGTGAATCCCATCTATGATATGACAAAGTTGCTCTTGCTGAGAATAACCATGGCCATGGCATTAGTGTAAGAGAGAATAGTACCTATCCATGGTTGCATCCATGGGTTCATGTTTTCCTTGTTTTGAACCTTGGATCTACTTTCTTAGGTTGGACACTCAAGAGTACATTTGATACTTGTCAATGAAGAGCTTAAGCATCGTACTCCATCGACGAATTAATTTTAGCTCTAAAGATTAATGCCAACTTTTAACTTCTTTGATTAGTATTCTTGCGAACATCTTGAACTTTTGTTATTCATTTTCAATGTTTTGTAAGGCACTGACATTGTGAAAGGCTTGAAGATGATTTTATGGATTTGATTTTTATCCCCCTTGAACTTGGGGATATTGTTCATATTCAACCATTTAATTTTGCTATCTTTCACATGCCTCATTGGGATTTGCATGGTCTTTTTAGTGTTCAACATGTTCCTTATTGTAGGTAAAGGCTCATCATGGTCATAGCCTTCTTAATGGACACAATGCCCTCTATTGTCCCTCTTTTTGTGATGGTAGGCCTTCCTTAATTGCCCATGTCCCTAGTCTCTACTAGTCTGGTGGGCCCTATGATCATCTCTGTCTTGCCAACCACCTCCATCATGGTTACATCCTTTGTAGCTAATGAGCGACGGGGTATCCCTATGCTCAACCATACAAATATGAGCGTCCATGCACAATTCAGTCGAATTCCAAGGACTAAGTGCTTATGCACCTTTGTGGAACAAGGATGGGTTGATCAATGATTGTCTTCCAAAACTTACTTGTATAGCACGATTTTATGGTTAAGTAAACTTGAGGTACATGCTTTTTATAGTTTTTATGTTTTTATGTCCTAGTGCTACAAAGGGAGGAGAGAGATAACTAAGTAACTAATTTTGATTTAACTACTCAACTATCCTTTAACTAGTCCTAACACCAACATTCGTTCTCACTTGCTGTACACATCCTGAACCAATGCAACACTATTGGGATTACCAAACACTAATCATTACTGGGTTACCAAGTGTTACACACATGCTCGAAGTGATCGTACTAAGTGTGCTTACTTAGGAGAGTTGTAGGGTGAGAGAGAGAACATTAATTAACTAGGGAAAGCATTAAGTAATAGTAATTAACATTAATTAATGTATTTTGAATGCTGCAAATTTTATCACAAAGTTCATCTTTATTTCCATGCACAAGGTGTGCTCAGGTACATAATGCTCAAAGAAAGATCCATTCACTTTATGACTCTTATTGCGGGTGCTCAGAAATAATTCTATCTTTGGAAAGGAAAAAAGACAAGAGATTGGGTAAGGGACTAAGACTAACTATCCAAACCAAGTACACCCACCTCTTATTTATAGGCAATGAGGCAAGCCACGATATGGCATACATGATATCGCATACGTGATATCACGACTCATCATACCCCCATGACTAAATGAAAGCTCGTCCTCGAGTTCCTTACAAAATATTGGGAAGGTATGGGATTATTGACTGAATGAGAACTGATAGCAACAGGGAATAACAGACTTAAAGTATCTAGTGAACGGATTGACAAACATATTACAACATTGGTGTTCATGCCCTTTGTGGTGAACACTATACATAGATGACATCCAGATCCTCATCCGACAGCTTGAAGAGAGAGTAAAGAAAATGAGGTGTGTTGCTACTGGCGTCGCGATTGTGCCTTTTGTTGTTTATCCATAGCCACGCAACCAAACTTGTTCCTAGCGTAAATGCTCCAGCTCCAATCCATCCCGAGTGCTTCCTCCTATCCCATTCTATAGTTCATGTAATTTCCATTTGCACACACAACACAATCACGAATGAGTAAGGATAAGTAAATGATAATGCAGTTGATACCTTGCCTTGATATAAAGCACAAAGGGCTGGGTTGTGGTTATGGTAGAAACTGGGTTAGAGGTTTATCATAGTTAACTACCCAAGGTGTAGGGGTGATACAAGTAGTAGAATGGAAAAATTTTTGATAGGGCCCCCACAACTAAGAGCGAACCTCTGGTAGCAATAGGGTGGAAAAGTATAGGGAATAAGAAAAATGAAAAAAATAACAATGGCAATGCCAATAAAATCGATGTCATGGATGGGGATGAAATGAGAAATTGCTGATTGCAAGAAATGTTTAAGGAGAAGAATTTAACAATTGCACCATAAAGGAATGTCAGTGGGTCCTCCCCAAAGTAGGCTCATGCCCTTTATGCCCTGACAAACCCACAAACCAAAGAGTCCATAGGCTCTAGAAATGACATATGGAAACAATGGTTAAATATTGACACATAAGAATTTACCAAAGAATAACAATGCGTCAACCAAAATATAGACTAATCATAAAATCGGCAATGAGATAAAAATGGGAAGAAATATGAAGAGTAAAAAATGAAATGGAATCCCAAGAGCAAGGTTGTGTAAAGTCCCTTGTGTATTTTATGGTTAAGGTGACTGAGTAGAACTCATTCCAAATTTGGACTCAAACCAACCACATTCAGTGATCTCACATCAATACACTTGGCCAATCCATCCCCTTGAAGCAACAAGAATGCTTCCCCAAAGAGTCATCACCATTCCAAGGAGAGCGAGATGGAGAAGCAGGAAGCGAGAAAGGGCCTTAGTTAGAGGGAACCTTCAGGCATGGGTAACATATCTTTCTAGTGCCATAACCAGTGCTTGTAGCCCAGATTTATTAATTATGTCTAAGGGGTGTGCTTTGAATTCTCACTTTTTTTATGGTTTTTTGCATGAGAACCATACCATGCAAAGACTTTTTTTTATTCACTAACTTCCTAATATTTGATCAATGGCAGAATGGCGGAAAACCCATGAAAAGCATCCAAGCACCCAAGAGAACAGCCAAGACACATGCATCAAATTCCCTTGAAGTCAAAACCTTTTCATCCATTGAGTCCTTCCTTGATTTGAAGAATACCAAGCCATCAATTCATTAATAAGTTTATTTAGAAAAAGGGATAGTACAATTCCAAAACCAAGGGAGACCATAGAGTTGAACGAAGGAATAGATGGTGTGGACTCATTGCCTGTTTTATCAAAAGAACCATATCTTAATATCAACATTGAGAATCAAAGGTAAAAACCAAACATTAGCAATCAACATTATTATAGTACAATCCAAAATCATGAGCACTTATTGTATGATTAATGAAAGTAAATCAAACAAAGAAATAGGAAAAAATGTTAATGATGGTGTAAGACAAAAATAAGTAAATTTGAAAAATTTGCAAAATAAAAAGTTGTAAAAAAAAATGTGTAAAAAAAATATAAAAAGAGCTAAGGGCTTAGAATGGTTAGCATTGGTGGCCGTCTCCCCCATGACTAAGTTGGAAGGAGGAGATCCAAAATAATAAGCAGGGTTATCCACCAACAGAGGTAGTATTGGTACTGGCTATTCTAAGCTCATGGAAAGATTTGGTTTGTTGTATTTTGAGCAACAATTTCTTATCTAGGCTCTCAGGTTTGTAAATCATCATGGTCGCTAAAGGAAAAGTTGCATAAATAATATAAGGTCCTTCTCACAACATTTGAAATTTAGTGCATTGTGGCACATGTGTGGGATTCCAGTATAGAGCCTTATCTCTTGGTTGATAGTTAACTTTCCTAATTTTCAGGTCATGACATCATTTATTGAAGGCCGTGTGCAATTCGTTAGATGATAGGGTGGCTAATTTGTTCTCATATAATAAGTTAAGGGTCATTAACCATTCTTTTTGTGCTAGATCAAGGTCAAGGTTGAGATCACAAGCCATAGATACTGTATGGAGTTTAGCCTGAATAGAAAGTGCTGGTAATTTACCATACACTAACTCATAGGGAGAGTAGCCTATAGGGAGTTTCCATATGGAGCAATATTCCCAAAGAGCATTGTTCAATTTGGTGCTCCAATCTCGCCTATACTTGCTAATAGTTCTTGTTAATATCTTTGTAATATCCCTATTGGTGACCATGGCTTGACCATTTTCTTGAGGGTGGTATGGTGTAGTCAGTTTGTGTTCAACCCCTAAGCATTGCATTAATTTCAAAAAATTCGCACCTATGAACTGTGTACCATTATCTGAAATAAGTGCACATGGAATACCAAACTTATTTACAACTATTGTTCAACAAATTGTGTAGCTGTAGATGATGTATAATCCTTAACAGTGTCTTCTTTTGCCCATTTTGTAAAGTAGTCAATAGTAACAACAATGTAAGCTTTCCCATTGGACATTGGTGTAATGGGCCCCATAAAATCAATTCCCCGTATGTCGAACGGTTCTAAAGGTTGAATCCATTGTTGTGGATCCTCCATTCTAGTAGTCATTCCCCCATCACATTAACAACACTCACAAGATTGGATGAAATGATGGGCATCCTGAAACAATGTAGGCTAATAATATCCTGCAAGAAAGATTTTAAGGGTTGTTCGTCTTTCGACATAATGACCCCCACAAGGACCCTCATGAGCATCTTAGAGCACTCGTAGTTGATTTATATCGGGAATGCACCATCAAACCAAGCCATTGGGACATACTTTATAAAGTTTCTCATTGATCTTCATAAAATACTTGGCTTGGTGAAGGAACTGTTGTTTCTTTTTAGCATCTAACTCTTGTGGTGTTTTTTGTGTAAGGAGATAGGTGAGAATACTACTATACTAGTTTGTTTCCATGGTAAATTGGTTAGTTACTACACCTGCAAAGAGGAGTTCATTAGGGAAGTGATCAGAATTTGGATACTCATCCTCTTTATTTTCCCATCGCAATCGAGATAAATGATTAGCAACTATGTTCTCGGTGTGTTTTCAATCAATCATTTTAAGATCGAACTCTGGTAAGATTATGAGCCATCGTATGATGTGAGGGCTCACCGTTGGTTTATTCATTAGGAACCTTATTGTACTATCATCGATGTGCATGAATAACTTATATCCCAAGACATAGTGCCTAAATTTTTCTAGTGCAAACACTACAACCATTAATTCTTTCTCTGTTGTAGTGTAGTCAATTGTGCCCTAGCAATATTTCTACTTGCACAGTGGATGTAATAAGGACATTTTTGGGCATCTAACTATGTAATTACGACTCCTAAAGCATAGCTAGATGCATCAGTCATTATGTGGAATGGTTTGAACCAGTTAGGAGCTTGTAGAATGGGTGTTTCTACGAGCTTTTGTTTTAAAGTTTGGAAAGCTAGTTCACATTCCTTGGTCCATTCAAAAAGTACACCCTTTTTTGTTAGTTCAACCAATGGTTTTGCAACCTTAGAAAAGTTCTCGATAAAGTGTCTATAGTAGCCAATGTGTCCAAGGAATGGTTGAATATATTTTATAGTTTTAGGTTTCCAAGTAATTGCTTGGATAACTTTGATCTTTTCAGGGTCTACCTATATCCCTGTTTGTGAGATCTTATGCCTTAATACTATGCCTTCTTGGACTATTAAATGGCTTTTTTTCTAGTTGAGCCTTAAATTGGTTTCTACACATCACTTTAGTACTTACTCTAACTGGTCCAAGGCTTTATCAAAGTTCACTCCGTAAGTGGAGAAGTTATCCATGAAGACTTCCACACCATTTCCTATTTGCTGTTGGAATATGCTTAGAACTAATTGTTGAAACATTGCAGGGGCAATGCACAAGCCAAACAACATCTATTTATATGAAAATGTTCCCCAAGGACTGGTGAACATAGTCTTGGCTTGGTCTTCTATGGCTATTTGTATTTGGTTGTACCCATGTACCCATCCAGAAAACTATAGTAGCAATGCCCTACAATGGTGTCTAAGACTTAGTCTATGAATGGCAATAGAAAGTGGTCTTTTAATGTTTCCATATTCAGTAGCCTAAAATCTATGCACATCCTCCATTTACCTCCCTTTTTAGGCACAATAACTAAGGGACTAATTCATTCACTATCAGCAATGGGATATATGAACCCAACTTTTAGAAGCTGTTTAATTTCTTCCTTAACCACTTGCTTAAGCTTTGGGTTCAATCACCTTTTTGGTTGTCATTGAGTTTTCATGGAGGGGTTGGTGTAAATTCTATGTTGGCATATCCTAAGATCTATTCCAGTTAATTTTGGATATGACTAAGTGAAGGCTTTCGACCATTTTTTTATTACCTTCAGTAGTTTCTCTTTTTGTTGCGGAGCGAGCTTAGCATTAATAATTACTAATTTTCCATTGTTGAGAAACATGTATTCCATACTAGTGGGAAATGGTTTTAACTCAAGGGGCTCCTACTTAAACTTATCATGGATTTCCAACTCCCCCTAGTTGATATTTTCAATGTTAAAACTTGGAAGTTGGTGATGGACTTGCTCTAATGTGTCTATGCTATCAATGTAAGTGCAAGTTAAACCCTTAGTTGGTTCCATGCATATAGTTGAATTACTCTCTTGATCTATTATCAACCACTGGGTGCCTTCTTGTCTTGTGGTTGCTGCATACAGACATCTTTGTATATTAGTCACTTGTGCATACTGATTTCATGCAGGTAATGTTAAACGTTGCACAAACCATGACTTCTGCACGCAATTACACCCTATGTCACTATATGAGATGAATGGGACTTTCTTCTTCTTGATCTTTCCAAACATATTTTCCTTTGATATTTCTAGGGAAAGATTGTGGATTCCTAGGCACATGTCAACTATGCTTAGCCATGCTCTTCCCATTATGATTGGGAAGTCCCCCTTATCGTTGTTCACTTGAATCACTAGGAAGTCAGTTGGATATGACTACCCACAAATATTTGTAACAATGTCCTCCACTAGCCCTAATGGGACAATGATGGACTGGTCGACCAACTCTAAAGAAATGTTACTCTTTTTTAGTGGATTCAGGTTCTAGCATTTGTACATTTCTTAAGAGATTAGGTTGACACCAAAACCTAAATCGAAAAGAGCCTTGCATAGTTCATTCCTAGTGATTTGTAAATATATAAGAGGACTTCCAGGATCAGAAAATTTCCTAGGAAGATGACCGACCCTAATTCAATTGGTGAAGGCATGAGTTAATATGATTTTATGCTTTGGGAATGGTGTTTTGCCTAAAGGGAGCTTTAAATTTTTGATTGGTAATGAGGCATCTAAAGGATTAGCCTCTTGTGGTTGCAAGGGCTTAGTTGGATTGTTGGTTTTGAAGAAAGGTCTTTTCTTCATGTGGTTGTCAGAACCAATAGTAGATTGAGAGTTCACAACCCTTGTAGCATTACATTGTTGTGGTTGGTCAAGGAGTTCACCCTACATAGCTGGAGCATGTGGTAATGGAGATATGGGTGAAAGAGGTGTAGCCAGATGAGAAGGGTAGTGTGTCTGTAGAACATCACCCCTAGGAGAAGGAGTCCTATAGTACTCATGGGCTTGGTAGTGAGGTTGAGGAGTGATGTGACTAGTAGAGTCATGTGGAGAGACTAGCTATTGCACATAATATCCATATAGGTTACGTTGCCGATAAGGATATTGTTGCCATGGTGGTGGCATTTCCCATAATTTTGGGTATTGCCATTGTTGATAATGCTTGATTGGTTGTGGTGGAGTTCCACTTGGATAATATGTTAAGGGTTGGTGCAACTGCCTTGGGTTACCTTGAGGATAAGGTAACCTTCGGGGTGTTTTCCTTTTGTTTAATCATGGGTTGAGTGCATACATCCTAGACTCCTTCAGATGTGAGATTACAAGGCAACATCCCTTAGGATGGTCATATTGGCATATCTTGCATCCACTATCATTGTTTGTATTTGAATCCACAACCTCTTCGATGATGGCAACTTTGCCCTTACCCTTGTTACGTGCATATTCTTCTTCTTTTTTTTTTCTTTTCCCATTCACTACCTTGCTCTATAGACTCCTCTACTACTTTGAGAATGGTTTGAAAGTTATTATCTAGGGATTCCCACATTTGTTCCACCTTTGCCCGATACTTCCGATGCAAGTTTTTGAATGGGCAAAATTTTCCTATTCACCATCTCTTTGAGTGGTGACTCTTCTTCATCCTCATAAAATCTTACTCCCTTTTTTCGAAGGGAAGGATCTTTCTTATATTCCTCCACACTCTATCTTTTTTGTAACTCACCTTCCTCTTTAGCAACTTGCTCCAATAATCTTTGTACTTGATGGGTCCTAAGCTCAGATAGTCTTCCTTGGGCATAAGTCCTAAGGGTTCTTCGCATTTCATGCTTAAGCCCATCTATGAGATGGCATAGTTGATCCCTCTACAAATAACCATGGCCAAGACAACGATGTAACAATGTATAATATTGGCCCATGGTAGCATCCAAGTGTTCATGTCATCCTTTTTTCCAGCCTTGGATTTGCTTTTGTAGGTTGGACACTTGGGAGTACATTTGGTACTTATCGTTGAACAATTCTAACATGGTACTCCACCTACAAATGGATTCTAGTTCTAAGGACCAGTACCAGCTTTCCACTTCTTTGAATAGCATCCATGGAAAAAAATTTAATTTTTTCTATTCATTTTCTATGTTTTGTAAGGCACATGCATCATGAAATGCTTGTAGATGATTTTGAGGATCAGCTTTGTATCCACCTTCAAATCGTGGGATATTGTTCATGTCTAATCTCTTGATCCTACTATCCTTTTGGTGCCTTGTTGGGATCCTAACGGCCTCAATTATGTCTAACGTACTTCAAGTAGTGAGTAGGGGTTCATCGTGATCATCTCGTCTGTGGCATCTATGATGCCCATGTTGTTTCTTACTCTCCCTTCTTTCACGGTGTGTTTCTCTAGAGTGTCCTCATCCCCTTTCTCAACTATTTTGTTTATGACTTCCATTTCACTTATCCTTATCCTCACGGTCTTTTTCTTTGTGAATGCGTCTAGATCCTGAAGGAGAGGGTGAAGGAGATGATGAAGGTGAAGAAGAAGGGGGACCATCATCATGTCGATGCTTGCTTCCTTCTCTTCAGTGGTCGTGGCCTCGATTGCAATTACGATCGGAATGTCCATCTTTGTCATGTGTTTGTGTTTCTTTTTCAAACCCTTTATGTCTATTGATACCAAAATCTAGGTTATGGGTAGTTGAGTAAATATTTTGATACACAACACCTTGACTGAAGTAAACAGGAGGAACATCATTATGTGGACAACTACCTGAGGTAAGTTCACCACCCTCATTTTTGCTTAGGACATGTGGGACATTCTGTGACAACTTTCCCTTAATGGATTCATGACATATCTTCTATTGTAAATCCCTTTGATGTTGTGCCTCTGTGCATCAATACTTTCTCGAGTCATGATCATGCACAACGTACTCTGCTTATAAGTGTTGCATATCAATTCATGTGAGATCACGAAGAAGAATACCTGAGAATGAGCGATGGGAGGTAACACTATGTTACCTTCTAAATCTCACCAACGAATTTTTTCATCTTGGTGGAGGATAAATGTAAAGTTTGGTATATACTCATCAAGATGAACATGTACCACATGAAACTATTGAGGGACTAGCAGATTATCATGTGTACTATGCCTTCGATTATTCCCTGTATTAGACTTAGGTGGTGAAACACTTTCGTATGAAGAAGGAGACATGATTGTCTATTTAGTGTGGAATGTATTATATATATATATATATATATATATTCTTGTAACCAACCCTAAGGGTTTGTTCTAATGATGAGAAAGATTTCCTAAGTTCTAATTAGTGCACAAACAACAAAGTCCCTGGCAATGGCACCAATGATGAGCGGAGAGGTATCTCTATGCTCAACCATACGAATACGAGCATCCATGCATGATCCAGTCAAATTCCAAGGACTAAGTGCTTATGCACCTATGTGGAACAAGGATGGGTTGATCAATCATTGTCTTCCCAAGCTTACTTGTATAGCACGATTGTATGGTTAAGTAAACTTGAGGTACATGATTTTTATAGTTTTTATGTTTTTATTTCCTAGTGCTACAAAGAAAGGAGAGAGATAACTAAGTAAATAATTTTGATTTAACTACTCAACTATGCTTTAACTAGTCCTAACACCAGCATCTATTCTCACTTGTCGTACACATCTTGAACCAGTGCAACACTACTAGGATTACCAAACGCTAATCGTTGCTAGGTTATCAAGTGTTACACGCATGCTCGAAGTGATTGTAATGAGTGTGCTTACTTAGGAGAGTTGTAGGCTGAGAGAGAGAACATTAATTAATTAAGGAAAGCATTAAGTAACAGTAATTAACATTAATTAATCGATTCTGAATGCTGCAAGGTTTATCACAAAGTTCTTCTTTATTGTCGTGCACAAGGTGTGCTCAGGTACATAATGCTCGAAGAAAGATCTGTTCACCTTATGACTCCTAGTACAGGCACTCAGAAATAATTCTATCTCTAGAAAGGGGAAAAGGTAAAAGTTTGGGTAAGGGACTTAGACTAACTATCCAAACCAAGTGTGCCCACCTTTTATTTATAGGAAATGAGGCAGGCTGCGATATTGCGTATGCAATATTGTGTGGAAGGCTTCGATATCACGTATGCGATATCACGGATGTGATATCATGACTCATCAGTAGCTTAGGTCGAAGCTAGAGGAGGAAGAAGAGGATGTCGAAGGTGAAGAAAAGAGAGGAGAGCTAGCACTAGCATGGTGCCTGCTACCCCCTCTTCTTTGATCACAACCATGATTAGCACGTTTGTCCATGTTCCTATCCTGACTTCCACCTTTGGAGTCCCCATGGTCATGGGACCCATGCTTTCCCAAACTAGGATTATTTATAGTAGACTATAAATTCTAGTTTAGGCCGCCCTCATTAAAGCCAAGGGAAGGAGAGTTGGAAAATTGTGAATCCCTAGAAAAGGGATCCTCGCCTTCTTTTTAGCCTAGCAGGAATAAGGGATTATTGAACCATTTTTCCTTCAATGCTTCGTGATGTCTCTTTTGTTGCTAATATCTTTTGCATTGTGCCTCAATAGGACTATAGTTCCAATAGTTGTGATCTTATACAAAATATTTAGCATCGAGCTACCAGATGCCCAAACTCATAAGAGTTTGAAGCAGCATTGTAGAGATTGATTGATCAGGCAGCAACATGATGTTGCCCTCCATGTCTCTCCACTGCAATTGTTCATCTTGATGCAAGATCAGGATGAAATCTGGCACATACTCATCAAGATGAGTATATACTAGCCTGCATTGCTAGGGAATTAGTTGATTTGACGTCCCATGCCTTTGTTGATTGGATGTATACTCCAATGGTAGTTGAGAATCAACCCTATGAGGAGAAGCCATTTTAGCTTTGAAAAGAAAAATAGTGTGCTCATTACTATTATTATTATTCTTAATGATTGTGGCTTTAAAGTTTGTTATAATGTCTTTAAATAATTTTACTAAGTCCTAGATAGCGCATGTAGCTAAATAAAGTCCTTAGCAATAGCATCAGTGATGAGCAATGAGTAGTCCCTATGCCCAATCATACGAATAACCAACATTCACTAAGCAATCTGGTCGAATTTTGCAGATTTTAGTTGTCTTCCTAGTTTCATTTGTGAAATGCAAAGGTATGATTAAGTGTCACTGAGGCACATGATTTTTTATCATTTTTTTCAGTAGATTTGCCTAAGTGTTAAAAATAATGTAAATTTGATATTTAATTAATCTAATAACTAGCTAACACTTAACTAATCCTACCATAAGCATCCGTTCCCACTTTCTGCACACATCATGAATACGTTGTAATACTATTGGGCTACCAAGAGCTAGGTGCTACCAGGATTACCAAGCATAACATATACTCGAAGTGGTCGTACCTATGTTCATTATTTAATAAATATTAATTACTTAATTAAAATGAATTAAAGTCACATGCATGAATACTAAATGCATAACAAAAACATTAATTTATTCAAAGTATTGCAAGGTTTGATTAGAAAAGCTCATCTTTATTGCCATTCACACTAAGGTGCTTAGGTACATCAATGCTCAAATAAATATCCGTACACTTTCCAAGTCCTATTGCAGGCACTTAAAAAATATTCTAACTTTAGAGAAAACAAACTACAAGAGAATCACTGACAACTAAGGAATGAAATGTTTAGATTATGCATGCAAGTATTGTATTTATATGTAGGCATGCATCTTGCAATATTGGATATTTGATAACGTAGCACATGCTACAATATCAGGGCTCCGATATCGTAGCCGATGAAGAATATGATTTATCAATAAATTTACAAAGATGGCTCATTTTATTTCATGTATGAGGAGTACTCATTATTCTCATGTTTCTTATTTATTCTTTCAGCATGTTGTGAAATTGTATGACATTCCATTGAATATTGTGAATAATAAAGATGTTAAGTTTACTACTCATTTTGGGAGGTCACTTTGGAAATTATTGGAAATAAATTTGTCATTTTCTATAGCTTATCATTCTCAAATT
The DNA here is from genome assembly GCA_015680685.1 of Gnetum montanum. Classification (NCBI taxonomy): domain Eukaryota; kingdom Viridiplantae; phylum Streptophyta; class Gnetopsida; order Gnetales; family Gnetaceae; genus Gnetum; species Gnetum montanum. Next base: position 200,861 of record MNCI01011925.1, on the reverse strand, counting down.
GAAAGGGAAAATGAAGGGGGTAAATAAATCATTATTAGAGATATTGAGATGTTTAAGTGAATAATAACCATAAAGATGGGAGAATATGTTGTCCCATATTAAATTCTCTTATAAAATTGCTTTTTACACTAGTATTGGCATAAATCCTTTTTTTGAAAATGATGGTTTTTCACCAAATATGGTAGATGAATTAATGAAATTTAATGATTGTGCCTCTTTGAGATCTAATTTTTTAAGAAAATGAAGCAGTTGCATTAACAATTCAAGTCTCATATGGAGAAGAAAACTAACAAAGTATTTTCCAAGACCCATGAATGCAATAGGAAGGTTGAATTTTAGAATAGTAATTATGTTTGAATCTATTTGAGTGTAGAAATACAGAGAAATGTGCATTTCTATAAGCTCAAGTCTACGAGAATTGATCCATTTAAAATCATGGCCAAGATTAATTAAAATGCTTATGAGATTGATCTGTCTATTTCTTGTGATTTTAATTTTTCAGATTTAAGTCTATAGCATAATAATGTTCTTGCATCAAACTTGGAGAATGATCTTGAAGTTGTTATGGATGCAATTGAAGGTCAAACTCCATTGAAGTCATTAAGAAAGCTGATTGTGTCACAAGCATGAGAGGCAAGGAGCATAAGAGATAAGAAGATGCATGAGTACTTTATGTATTGAAGTGATGAGGATTCAAAGAATGTCATATGAGTTCATCAAAATGATTTGTGTTTATGAGGGCTCGATACTATTCTTAGTGTAATGCCCAATTGACACGTATATATTTTCAAGGGTGAGGAAGATGATGAGGACATCAACTTACTCTTTTAAGATAATTCTTATCCTTAGACTATCCTAGAAGTAGTAGGATTTATGTGTTTATGTTTGGTTCTTTATTTAGAGTCATTTCATTAATTTTCTAGTTTGGGCATGTAACTATAAGTTTACTATGAGCCACAATCAAGTTGCAATTTATCAAGTATGAGCAACTACAATTATAATTTGTTATAGTTAGTAGTCTCTATAATTTTTAATGTTTAGAAGAGTTGTAAGAACCTGTGAGTTACAAGAAGTAACAATCTTTAAATTGCTAGTTGTAGTAAGGTCACAATTGGCAAAGAAACATTGGTGAAAATATTTAGATTCTACCAATGTAACATAGTGCAAGTTGTAGTCTAGTTGTAGGATGGCTACTGTAAGGGAGCTATGAGTTACAATCACTTGCACTATTATATAAAGTGATTTTTCAAAAAAAATGTGTAAATTTTGAGAAAGTCCAATTGTCAAATAGACCAAGAGATACTTCAAAAAGATATACAAACCAAGACAACTTAAGAGATGATGCTTAATATTTTCCTAATGCTAACTTAATACCATTTGTAATTAAAAGCTTGCTTGAGAGAAAGAGTGAAATCTTTTATGAGGATTAGGAAAGATTAATCATACTTTAAGGATCAAGCATATATTATGGGAGGGTGTGAGGGTTTGATTAGTTAATTGTTTGTCCTCAGAAGTGTGTTTACTTCCTTTGTGCATTATATTTTATTTCATTTAAGCAAGAGTAAATTCTTCCTTTTCCTTTTCTTGTTCAATTTTGATGAAGCATGAAAATTATACTAGTTAGCTAAGATATTGCATATATGATATTGTAGCTACTACATCAAATTTGCTATGTCATGTTGTGCTTGGAAAATTCGGTCACTAGAAAACCAAAAATTCTAAGTCCAAAAAAATTTTAATCTTGGATCCCAAGGGCCTCCAAGAAAGAGGATCCAAGGCACCTTGGATGGTCTTGTCAATTACCTAAGAACTTGGAGAGTGTAAACAGGGGTAAACAAATGATGAAAATAATGCAGATCTGATCTAGAAATGAATGCACAAAATAAAACCATGATCATTTGTACAACCAAAAGAACCATTAACTTTATTATAATAATAATATATTGTAAATAAAGAGTTTGGAATGTGTATAAATGGTACTTAAATGCAGAAGGGTTTACTTCGATGAAATTCAAAGGTTGTTGAAGCTGATAGTTTACATGCTATGATCAGCTCCACAATCCAGGTGCTTTCTAACTCCCAAAACTAAAACTTCTTACTAGTTTCTTGTCTAGATCTATAGCATTGATCATAAGGGGATAAGATGTGTGAATAAATTTTGTGGCAAAGGGGGTACTATGTTGAGAGTCTTTGTGTCCATGTAGTTTTACGTTGCTCTAAAAATCTCATACAATCCTCAAAGGTCACAAGTGCTTGGAGTTGTCAAAGGCTCTTATGCTTAAGAATTGCTGAAAGCTTTTTGGATGTCAAAAAATTCAAAAGTAGAAGAACCTATTCAAGGTGTTTAAGATGGGCATTTATAGCTTATATGGTTGTTTATTTTTTGTTGTGAATTTCTGCCATGATTACTGATAGATTGGCATCATGTGCAAGTGTGACAAGCATTCAATCCAAGCATAGTTTTCATTTATGAGTGTTTTGATACCCCCAAGACACCAAAATCACACTAATAATCATAAATCGCAAACAAAATTTTCAACTATGCTGCCTTCTTCTATGAATGCTAGTCTTTTAGTAGCAATGCTGGATTTGTTGAAACAATGCTGAAATTTGTTGAAAATGGAAACCCCTACCACTCCAACACTGGCCTAGTGTAGCAATGCTAAAGGTTATTGACAACTATGCTAGCTATTGTTGGATAGATGTAAACCAAACCCCCCAACATTGGGTATGGGTGTTTCCAACGTAGTAATGGTCATACCTCCCATAAAACCCATGAAAATGCCAATTTTGGTAGTCCAAAAGGCATTTTTGACCTTCCCAAGCCCAAATATAGACATGGTTGAACCTTTTTCACTTGGGAAGTGAGGATATAACAACTTATGAGGCAGTTTTTAGTCCTAAAAGTTAAAGTATGTGAAATTGCATCTCATGGATTACAATCTTTACATTTTATATTAAAATCCTAGTCTCAAGTTTGATGGTGAAGATTACAAATTGCAACATGAGATTTCATAGTGATGTTTCATTGGCTCCTCTTTATTTATGTTTGGAGGATTGACTTGAGAGACATCGACAAAGAATATAAAACACCACTACAGATCCATCATAGACTTTTCCTCTCCATGCTTGATTTTATAGTGTCAAACCATGACAAAGAGTGCTTGTGACAACAGGATAGGGTTATGACGAGGTGATATAGGTTGTGGGTTATATTTGATCATACGAAAATGACCATGGTGTTAACAATGAGTTTCAAATGTTGGTAATCATGATTATGGTCATGGTAGTGACACTTTGACTAATTAGTGAGGTCTTAGTGATTCGTGTTTTCAAGATACAAGTCACGTAGTAATGTTCTTGAGGAGCCAATATCTTGCTCCTAGGTTTCTTTTACCATTAGGAAACTCCATTTGCTTGTTTGAAGCCATTGGTTTATCTTTTGGTCTTCATTGGCCTTTCAGCTTCTTGGTAGTTTACTTCTTCATCTTTTTTTTTTGTGGGGTGAAACCTTCATTTGGTTTCATTACCAAGGCTAAGTTTGATTTGGTTTTCCTATTGAATGAGATGTGTTGGATTCAACAAAATTGATGGTGGACCATGACAAAGGAAAATTCACATGGTCATAATGTATGAGTGCCAAACATAAGTCATCATTTTTGTTCAAGGTAAGAAAGGTTATAATTAGGCTATGAGGCTAGGCTCAAGGAGTGGCAATGGAAGTGATGTGAGATAAGCATTCTTGACATAACAAGATAAGCTTACCAAATTTGGTGCATCGCATGGTAACTTGTTTCTACGATGAGTTGCACCTTTGTGATGACATCCCAAACTTTATCCTGCAAGCATAACTTCAAGAGAATAAGAAAATAAGACAAAGAAAACATGTCATTACAATACATTACATAGGGCCACATAGGACAACCAGTAGACTAAGTCATAATAGGTCACCATCGTTACAAGAAGGAGGTATCTGTGCAATGTGTATTAAATTTACAAAGTTTATAGTTCATTCATGGTGCAAAATAGAGAGAGATAGAAATAGAGAAAGCATGTGTGGGTTCATTTGTTATTCAGTGTAAAGGCTGTAGATGTTAATTACTAGCTTATACTTATAAAGAAGATTACGTTAGATGTAATGAGGCTTTAGATAGGAATGATTGACTAGATTGACCAATTCATTCCCATCCATGTCTACTATTCTAAATGCTCCATTGTCATAGGCCTTGGTGATTATTAAAGGTCCTTCCTAGTTGTCTAAGAACTTGTCCACATGCTCACAGATGACCTTAATGACTAGGTCTTCTTTCTTGAACTTTTGTTTGTGTAGGTCATGGCAATGCTATTGGTTCTACCTATCTTGCTACTATTTAATGTGAGCAAGCGTTTGTATCTACTGCTCCTCTAGTAAATCCAAGTCAATGGTACATAGCTCCTTATTTTGCTCATCATTGATGAAGTTTTAAAGGGCTACTCTAAGCAATGGGACCTATAATTCAAAAGGTAAAACAACTTCAGATTTATAAACCAACCTATATGAGGTTATAGCAATTTCAATTCAATAGGTTGTTCTATAGGACTAAAGTGCATGGACAAGCCATTCATATCACTTACATCTACTATTATTTAGCATCTTCTTAGGAAATTTTATGATGACCTTGTTGCTAGCTTCAACTTGTTTATTGGCTTGAGGGTAGTAGGGTGATGAAAAAATTCTTGATGCCTAGGTCTTGATAAAAGGCTTGCATTTCTTGGCTACTAAATTGTGGTCCATTATCTGTGACTATGATCATGGGTATGTCAAAATGGGCTACTATGTCATCAAGAATGAATCTATACACTTGTTAAGATGTTGTCTTCCTTAGGGAAATAGCTTCAACCCACTTTGTAAAGTATTCAGTTGCAGTGATAATGAAGCTATACCCTGCAAAAGACTTAGGAGTTATAGGTCCAATAATGTCAAGTCCCCACTATTGAAATGACCAAGTTATCTAAGTATTATGTAGCGTAGTTGTTGGCATGTGTATCAGGTTGCTATGTCGTTAACGGTTGTTACAAGTTTTAACCTTTTATGGATAGTCACTTTTCATATAGGACTAGTAATAGCCTAGTTGCCTAATCTTAGTAGCCATGGCTCTATGTCCTATATGTCCCCCACATACAACCTCATGAACTTGCTCAAGGATTTTGTAGGCTTCAGTTTTTCCTAAGCACACTAATAATATGTCATCATAAGATTGTCGACATAATGTATTATCACCTACAATCACATACTATTTTGATGTTTTATGTATATCATCCTTTTGAGAAGGAGTCAGGCCTTATGAGGATTCACCATGCATTAGGTAAAACTTGATATCATCATACCATTCCTTTTGAGGAGCAATGTTGACAGAGGCAATAGAGTCACCTTTGGTGTTTTGCATGATGGGAGTAGCATAGTTCACAATTAAGAAGGGTGACTTGCTAAACACATCAAGAATCACAGTTAGGACTAAGGTCATAATGGCATTAGCAAACATGTTGTCGATTTAGGATATGTGTTGGATACCAATTTCTTTAAATTGTTGCATTAGTTTCTTGCCTAATTCATAATAAGGTTGCAAATGTTTGGCTTTACATGTGTAAACCTGTAGTACTTGCTTAATCATAAGTTTTGAATCATCTTTAATCATTAGGCATTTGATTCCTAGGTCACAAGCTACCATCATCCCCCTTATTAATCCTTCATACTCTACCATATTTTTGGTACATGAAAATTCAAAATGGTAGGTGAAGAATTGGATCTCACTAGAATGTGATGTTGTGATGGTAGCGGCATTGGCCCCATGGGTAGTTGAAGCTCTATCAAAGTGCATAATTACCTCATATTTCTTGGGTACCTCACTAATAATTTTGACATGTTCATTGAGAAATTCAAGGTCAATGACTACATGGTCTTCTACCAGGGAAACAATAAGTTGTGTGGCTATAGCTTGACCCTTTGTCGAGGCTTGGGGGAGATATAATGTAGGTTAAACTTAGTGGTTATGGCTTTCTAGTAGGCTATACGACTACTTTCATAGATATTTTTTGTTATGGCTCTAAGCACATTATCCTTGCAAATAATGTTGACTTGGTTTCTAAAGAGGTAGTGTCTCCACTTCTTCAATGAGAATACTAGAACTAGGTGATGCTTCTCCACTTTGGTGTATCAAACCTCATAGATAATCAATTCATGGCTTAGGTAGTATACTAGTAACTTTGCATCATGATCTCATTTCTAACAAAGTAGAGAGGTAATGGATGTGTTAGAGATAGTAAGGTATATGTAAAAAGATTTGTCCTTTTGTGTGGTAGACTGTGGGTAGTTGTACCAACTCTTGCTTAACATTTTCAAAGGATTCTTAGCACTGAGCCATCCACTCATAGTGAACTCCTTTCTTAAGCAAGTATTGCATGGATTGTAACTTATCCATAAGCCTTATAATGAACCTATAACTAAATTGTAATTTACCTTGCAGTTCTCGAAGCTCCTTAACATTATTTGGTACTGTTAGGTTGGATATGGCCTTAGCCTTATCAAGATTGACATGTATTCTTGCTTTGGATACTACAAAGCTAAGCATCTTACCAGTTTTGACACCAAAGACATACTTCTTAGGATTAATCCTGAGTTCATACTTGAGGCATTGTTTTAGCACAAGGTCAAGGTCATCCACATGATCACTGGCCATTTTGGATTTAACAGCTATATTGTCCACTTACTCATTAAGAAATCCTAGCATATAATCACTAAAGATATATGTCATGGCTCATTGATAAGTGGTGCCTATGTTCTTAAGACCCAAGGATATCATGGTGTAACAAAAGGTTCCCTAAGGGGTCATGAAGGTAATACAAAGTTGATGCTCTAGGTTAATCCTAACTTGGTTGTATCCTGAGAACACATCCATGAAGGATAACAAGGTATGTCCAGTCATAGTATTGATAAGTTGGTCAATACCAGGAAAAGGGAAATCATCTTTTATGGTTGCCTTATTTAAGTCTTGAAAATCAATACATATACATATACTCCCATTTTTCTTAGATACTACCACTATTTTTACCATCCATTCCACATAATCAACAACTCAAAGGAATCTAGCTTGATATAGTTTTTTGATCTCATCCCAAACTACCAAGGCTAAATCTAGTCTAATCTTATGAACCTTTTTCTTAATTGAATTAATACTAAGATTGAGTATGATATGTTACACTAGGTGTGGGTTAAGACTTGACATATCTTCATATGACCAAGCAAAAGCCTTAATGTTGTCTAAAAGGACTTTGATGATGTCTTGGACTTGTTGAGATTTCAGTGAGGAACTTAGTTTTAGTATTTTCTCTTTACCACTATGTGTTGTAACAAGGACCTCAACTAGAGAGTCCTTAGTAATGTTGCCAACCTCAAGGTCAAGGGTTTTAACTAGGTTTTTTGGTCGCTCAAGAGGTTTTTCTATCGAGGTTATGCAATCAATGAGGATCTTAGACTCAAGATCTAAGTGATTGAGATTAATTAACCATTCAACATCACCATGAGGTTTGCTTAGGCTGAAAGGCTTCTAGGTGTCCATACTCTAATCCTGCATATCAACTATAAGAACATTGTGATAAAATGAGCATATAATGCCAAAATAATGTAAAATGCTCTAGTGATAATGCATGGATAAGCTAAAATGTGTTACATAAATGGTTAAATAGGGTCAAACAAGCTAAAAAAAGGATATAATAGGTAGGTAAAGATAAATAAGGGAAAATAAAGGCTAAATAAGGTCAAATAAAGGCCAAATGATGGTTGAAGGATGGTTAAGCACCATCGAATGATGTGGAACAAGGCTAGAACATGGTCAACAAGGGTCATAGGGGATAGGATAAGGTAGATGGGGTAAACCAAAGGTCAAGTGACATGAAATCAAGCCAAATGATAGCTAAATGATGACAAATGAAGCCAAATGCAACCCAAATGATGATCAAATCCCATCAAATGATGTTCTAGAGAGTCAAACAAGGTTAGAATGATGTCTAATGATCTTAACTAGTGTTACACCAAGTTAACCAAGGTCGAATGATATCAAATGATAGTAAAATTTGGTGGAACAAGGCTAAATGATAAGGAAATGTTGAAAATAAAGGCAAATGGCATCGAATGATAAGGCAACAAAGGTTAATGAAATAAGGCTAAACTAGTCAAGGTGGATAACATGGGATAAAACATTATCAATATGGATCAATCAAGGTTAGCCTTTGCTAGTTTTAGGCATTAGCAGTGCATGGTACGAGGCCATAGGGTTGATAAGAGAGTTTGGACACCTATGGAGGTCATTTTGAGGATGTTTAAGGGTAAAAATGAGACTTCACCTGGCATCTGTATTGGCTAGCATGGATGGGATAAGCCCTAGTGTGGATAGTATGAACATGTGAGATTCTAGGCTCATTATGGCTAGTTTTAGGATTTTAATGGTTTGTATTGGTAGCACAATGGACTAGGGATGAATATTTGTGACTTTTGATGTTATTTTGATCCTCCTAAAGCCACAAATGTCATCCAAAATTACCACCCAAGCTGGGACTACATTGGCCAATGTGGTTCCTTGGGAAAAATAAATTTATGGTATCCCAAGATTGAAATTTGTGCTCTATTGGCTTCCTAGGGCAGTGTAAGGGTATCAAGGTTATGACTGGTCATTTGGAAGTCAAAATATGCTACCAAAAGTACGTTTTAGGACCTTACCCCCCAAATCCATGTTGGCCAATGTGGTTGGAGGTGTGCTGAGTGTGTATAGATAGAATTTGGACTTTTGGTAATCAAAACAAGGTCAAATTGCAGTAGGCTTCAATGCTTCAAGGTCCTAGGCTTCCCCAACTAATGTTTAAGCTATTTGGGATGATATAATGCTGGTAAAATCATTCTTGAACTTTAACTACGCTAGAGCCATGCTGGCTAGTGTGGCTCTAGTCCTCCCCAATGTAGTTACATTTAATCCTTATCTTTTTATGAGTTTTTGTTGCAAATTGATTAATTCTTTGAGTTCCCAAGGTTGTTGGTGTTCATGGCTAGGGTTTAAACTTGAAATTGTCAAGTTTGAAGGTTGTTTGAGTCTTAATATGATCATGCCTCCTAGACCTTACTAGCTAGTGTAGTCCCAACATTGATAGAAGGATATAATGAAGCTTTACCAATGAGGTTTTTATGGTTTCTAAAGCCTTTAATAAGGTTATGGGCTTCCTAAGTCAAATTCTAGGCCTTTTGAAGTGTTGTGGTACTTACAAAACTAGTCTATAATCTCAACCATGCTGGAGCCACATTGGCCAGCATGGCTCTGGCCCTCCTTAACATGGTTACACTTGGATTTTAACTTCTGATAAGTTTTGGTGATGAATTGATCAAATTCTTAGGTTCCTAGGGTCACTAGAGATCATGGCCAGGCTTTTTAGCTCAGATTTGTCAATTTTGAATGCTTGTGTAGGTGTTTACATGACCATCCCCCGTAGACTATGTTGGCCAGCGTGGATGGGGGCTTCCCCATTGTGGCTAGGGGGGTTAAGATGAAATTCAACTTGTTTCACCTTATCATTTGGCATCCCAAGTCTATGGAAATATCTGGAAGATCTGAAGGTTGAGATGTGTCATTTAAAATGTTATTGTTGGCATTTAGTATTCAAACCCCATTCAACCATGCTAGTACCACACTAGCGAACATGGTTGGGATGCTTCTTAGCATGGTTGCAAGATCAGCATGGGGTTTTGCCTAGTTATTTGATATTTTGTGATGATTGGGAACCTTGAAGACATGTGAAGGTAAAAAAAATGTAATTTGGAAGGCTATTTATAACATATGATGGCCAAATCCCTATCAACCATGTTGGAACTATGTTGGCTAGCATGGTTGGGATGTCTCTGAATGTGGATCACCCAAGATAAGTGATTTTAAACATATTTTTCTGAGTTTTAGGAGCTTTTAGAGCTACCAGAGGCTCTAGATAGGGTTTAAGGTTGGGAGTGAGCATTGTGGAGTTGATTTGAGGCTTGGTTGTTGGTGGAAAGTATCATCCCCCTGGGGTAATGCTAGCCAATGTGGTTGGTCATTTGGCTAGTTTGTTATCCAAAATAGTATGTTCTATTGTGATTTTCTCTCTCTCTCGAGGCTTAGCTCATTTCCATGTTGACATCCTATTTTTCAATTTGTTATGAGATTTTCATGGATTCATTATGTTGTGGATGTATGACTAGACCCATGTTGGATCCATGTTGACTAGCATGGGTGGGGTAGGCTTTTGTAGTGTTTGAAGTTTTGGGTTCATTTAAGGCTTTTTGGAGACTCAACCCAAGTGTAGGTGGGGGTTTCAATTGTGAGTCCCATTGCATTGGGATTTTTGGTGTTTTATTTAGGAGGCACCTAAGGGGGCCCATCCAAATTTAAATGATCTTTTTGTTTTACACTTCCCACCATCCCAACATTGTTCAAACTTTCCCCTTTTGCACTCTCAGTTCACTATGAGTTGAGTAAGTGAGTTTGAACAAGGGGTTCTAATAGGGAATGCATAAGTGTAACATGCATTTTTACTTGTCAATTTTACCAAAATCCATTCCAAAACTCATTTTCACATAGGTAGCACATAAGTTGAGAGCTTCTCCAGCAATTTAAGCTTTTGCTCCCTTAATCCTCAACGTTTCTTGTTCATTCTCTATTAAGGAGTAGTGGTGTTGCCAAGAGTTTGAAGAATTTTGAAGGTTGTCTACGTTGTTGATTAAGATGTTAAAGAGAAAGGAAGCCGAAAGCAAGAATCTGACTTTGGAGGATGCAAATGCTACTACAAAGGGGCTTTCCAACATTCAACAGCCTCTTCTAGGGGAAGGATCCTCCTCCATGAATGCTAGGTAAAAATCTCCTGGCTATTTCTAATTAATTTTTGTAGTTTTCTTGCTCAGAACCTAGGCGTTTTGGCTTGTGTAGGCTTGTATGTTGTATGATTTTTTTAACAAAAATCCTATGCTAGATTTAGGTCATATTTACATGGTTGCAATGTTGTTTTGGCTTTAAAGTTTATCAGTGTTGAGTTAAAAATTTTATTTGGCCTTGTTTCATGTGAATTCTACTATTTTTCCTAAAACATAACACCTATGTTGTATTTTCTCTTACAAAAACGACTAGGATTTTTCAATGCTCTAGGCCATAGGGTTGTAGTGCATTTCTTAATGGTTGAAATGGTGGTTGAACTACTAATTTTTGACTCACAAGTAATTTTTACAAATTTTTTTGTAAGCCAGTGCATGGTGGTTTTTTTTTGGTTTTTTGTTGTTTTCAATGCTACTTTTCCATTTTTTAATATGAAAACATGGACTTTTTGATTTTTTGGGGTTATGGGTTTTTCATTTACTATTTACTAGTTAAACTACCTATGGAACCACTAAATTCTGACTCATGGTTGATTTTCTATGAATATTTCTATAAGTCATTGCATAGTGCATGTTGTTTTTTTTGCTATTTTACCCCCTTGAAACTGGGCAGCATTGACATTGTGAGAAATTTTTTTAACCAACATCTTAGCTTCCTAGGGATACCTAGGGCTGTCAAGGGAGGGTTTAACATCAATATTTAAAACTTTAAAAAAAAATTGAGATTTTTTTCCTGCTTTTATCGTAGCCATTTTCTGTAAACTATGTTTTTTTTTTTTTAAATCTCATCATGGTTCTGGATTGACTCTAAAATTTTTCAATGCTTGCCATGACAACGTTGGGATGGGATTTGTTGTTGATTTTTGATTAAACTTATGTTATTATGTTACATGCACCAAGTGACAATGGCAATCCCAATGGTGATGATGTTGGAAGTGCTCCTCAAGCCGTTGCACCTTAGCATCATTTGTTGATTATATCTTTGGCTATTTTATTTGTTGTTGATGATGTTATTAAGAGATAGTTTATTATTATTATTTTATTTTATTGCTACACAGTGTAGCTATGGTTGTTGGACTTATATTTATTTTATACATTATTTCAACTTTTGTCACACTATGTGACTATGGCTATGTGTTATAGCTATTTTCATTATTATCTTTAAAAATTTAATTTTGTTTACATGTTCTAGTATTTTTAGTTTCATGCATCTTATGTGTTTTACAATTTGTTCATGTCATAATGCTATGTTGATTAAATCATGCAATTATAATGTAATAGTTTGGTAGAGTAATATGTAAATCGAATAGGCAACTAAAATGTGAACTAGGTTGTAATTGGCTATAACAAGTTATAAAAACCTTTAGGCCATGGCGAGCCATTAGTTTAAGGCCTTGGTAGGCCATTATTTTGCCAATTTTAGGCCATGGCAATCTGTGAGAGGCTGCCAGTCTTAGGTCATGACGGTGTTGTTACATTTTTACCATTTGATGGAGTAAATAATGTTGAGAATTGAATTTGTCCAAAATTGAGTCATCATGAGTGAATGAAAGAAAGCTAAATAACAACAATCAATTTCTATTGCCATGGTCATAACAAATGTAATGCTTAGCAATTCCAATATGAAATAAAGGTTAACTATGGTGTAGAAATAATATATACGAAAGTAAAATGATAGACCATTATTCAAAATGATGCCAATGTTTCTAATATGACAATGTCATGGCAAATATCTTCTGCCCAAATTGTTAGTCAAGAACATAATAAGAGATGTAAATAGTTATCAAAACAAGGTTGTCCGAAGAGGAAGGTTTGTTAAAATCATTATTATCTTACTATTGGCTTCAATGAGAGCAATAACCAATTGATAATATCATTATTATCAAAACAAGGTTGTCCGAAGAGGAAGGTTTGTTAAAATCATTATTATCTTACTATTGGCTTCAATGAGAGCAATAACCAATTGATAATATCATTATTTGTATTCAATTTCTACATCAAAATTCAGACTGTACTTATTTTTTGCGACAACGATCCTTGCTATAGAGAAAATAAATCACAGAAGCTTTACTACATTTCATTTCCAAAAAGAACAAGAGGGATGCAACAGTGGCTTTGATTTTATTTACAATAGAACCCTCAAAGACGGTAGGTAGGAGATTTATTCAAGAAAACTGGAATAAGCTCTCTAAGAAAAACAAACAGTTAATTAGAATTTACAGCTATAATAAAATCCGTTGTTCCCCATCAAACTATCATATTCCTCCAAAGTTTAGTGAATGAAGACTCAAGACTGTGGAAAAGTCGCTTGATGGAAGGTTTGTTGTAGTGGTTGAATGCATTCATGACTTTCACTCCCGTTCTGCTGCATAAAACTAATGCAGAACACAATCCAATTTAATGAGGCAGTCACAGCAAATGAACCAATTCATAAGGGTTTCGACCGACTTTCTTTTAAAAAAAGAAATACAACAAAACCAAACAAAAAGGGGACAGACCCACAAAACACGATTGCTACTTCGGTGTCCGTGAGGGTTTCCAAGTTCAAGCATGTTTTTCTCACCCTGGACTCTTGCAGCATCAACTGATTATTATTAGGTCTCGGTGTGATAAAGTAGAAAGACCCTGGGAAATATTGGAAGGGGTTAAACCTACACAAAAATGGGAGCAGTCTTGCAACTGCAACGACCTTTACCCTTTAATCATACTTCATTTAAACCTGCTAATGTTGCTAAATTAAAGTAGAGCAATCAAAATGACCATAAAAATTATAATGATATCAGAACCAGAACAAAGAATTACAAAATCTGCAAAAACAAATTAAGGAAGCAATGGCAGAAATAATTTTTCTCTAGCACTGCTACTTCGATGATATTTGTCATGGTTCAAAAAAGGCCAATGATTTTTGCAATCACTGGATTTCTGCCCTCGAACGGGCGCATAGGATTTCAGCATTCACTATAATTACTTTTTGCTCTCCAACGGTGTTGGTGATGGGAGCACATGGCAGCAAATGATGCTGTGGCGGCGGTGGCGAAGCATCTGAAAGTGCCTGTGGTTGCTGGGAGGTTGACATCATCAGCATCAAAAACAACAAAGACTTTGGTGGTGAAGAAACTAGAAACGATAGCAAGTGTTAGCAGAAAAAGGGCAACCATGACAAATGGCAATATTGTTTTTGTTAATGCGAGAATATAAAGTGGCGTTGCATGTGGCAAGATGGCCACGGGACTTATACATCCCTCAAATGCTCACGCATCATGGTATTAAGGTTATGCAGCCTTAATAGTGATATTTTTTTAAAAAATTACAAAATGCAAAGCTTGTAAACATGTAAAAAGGTGTAAGGTTTATAGTTTGAAAAGGAAAGATTTACGAGCATTAGATAAATATAATTCTATTTTTGAAATAAATATAACTTTCATAAGTTCTAACTATTTTCCCTTGATATTTGTGATTTATCAACTTGTCAACCATGGCTTAAAATTTTCATAAAAGTAACAACTTCCTAGGGTGGTTATAAATTAAACCATTAGATATTTGTAACCCACCTCAACTTTTCATTATGATTGTAACGACTATAAAAGGGGCTTTAAGGGTAGATTTAGCATGAGTTTTTTTGGAGAAGATATTAAATAAAGACATTTAAATATTACTTGTAGGATGGCTAGCTAAAGGCATCAATTTGGCAGTTTTATTTTAATCTTGTGAGTTCATTCTTTCTCAACTTTTTTAGTCACTTAGCTAATGATTTAGATGGTATTGTGCTTGGCAATTAATTTTGGGATTTTTCCTAGATTGCTTTTATAACTCTATTTTTGTGCAATATTAGACTCTTATTAAGATTTGCCATAGAAGAGCTTATGTTGTTGAAAAGCCTAAAGAGCAATTTAATAGTAATGTCTTAATGAAATTACCTATTTTGAGTATAGAGAATCTAGAAAAATCTTTGGTATTTTGATGGGACTAAAATAGCTTCTTTATTTTTAAACTGTATTGCCTTGGTATTTCAATCAGGAGATTGTCAAAGTTTTTGAAAGTTTTGTTAAATGCAATCTTTGACATCCATTAACTAGCCAAAATAGAGACTCATAATTTATAGTTTACATAATGAGTTTTGGTAGTATAATAAGATTATCTTTATGAAATTACTTGTTGGATTAAAAAGTTTGGACAATTCATAGTTATTGAATTAGAAATAGCTTTATCATGAAGTGTTTTCTCGTGTCAATTTATCTTGCTTAAATATTTGAGATTTCACACAAATCTACTTTTTTTTTTCTTTCTCTTTTGAAGTCCATTAAATCTTGCTCTGTTTTTAGTTTTCTTATGGAACTTTCTCTCTAGTGAAAATTAGGATTAGATTAGTAGAATTGTGCTTAAATGTTTTTGCAAAATTTTATTTGTTTCAAATAA
>MNCI01011925.1:128830-164425 GCA_015680685.1 Gnetum montanum | reverse complement strand
TCTACCAACGGTTTGAAAATCTTGGAGAAGTTCTCAATGAATCTCCGAGAGTAGCCAGTGTGTCTAAGGAATGATCGAATGTCTTTCATAGTTTCCGGTTGTTGGGTGATTCCTTGGATGACCCTAACTTTATCTAGGTCTACCTCTATTTCTGAATGTGAAATCTTATGCCCAAGTACTACACCCTCTTGGATCATCAAATGGATTTTTTTGCCAATTGAGCCTTAAGTTGGTTTCTACACATCATTTTAGCACTTGCTCTAATTGATCCAAGGCTTGATCAAAGCTTGTCCCATAAGTGGAGAAGTCATCCATGAAGACTTCTACACCGTTCCCTATCTGCTGTTGGAATATGCTTATAACTAAACTTTGAAACGTGGCAGGAGCATTACACAAGCTAAAAGGCATTTTTTTATATGCAAACGTTCCCCAAGGATTGGTGAACATTATATTGTCTTGATCTTCTGGTGCAATCCGTATTTGGTTATATCCACTATACCCATCCAGAAAAATATAATAGTGATGCCCTACTATAGTTTCTAAGACTTGGTCAATGAATGGCAACGAGAAATGATCCTTGAATGTTGTCATGTTTAGCAGCCTAAAATCTATACACACCCTCCATTTGCCTCCCTTCTTAGGCATGATCACTAGAGGACTAACCCATTCACTATCGACAATGGGATATATGAACCTAGCCTTAAGAAGCTATTCTATCTCTTCCTTTACTATTTGTTTCAATTTTGGGTTCAATCGCCTATGTGGTTGTTTTTGAGGTTTCATGGAGGGGTCCGTGTAAATCTTATGCTGGCATATCCTAGGGTCTATTCCAGTTAACTCGGGGTATGACCAGGCAAAGGATTTTGACCACTTGTTTATCACTCTCAACAGTCTTTATTTTTGTTTGGGAACAAGTTTTGCGTTGATGATCACCAGTTTTCCATTTTCGAGGATCATATACTCCAGACCGGTGGGCAATGGTTTCAAATCAAGGGGCTCTTGTTTAAATCTCTTAGGAATTTCCAACTTCCCCTAGTTGATGTTTTCAAGGTTAAGGTTTGGAAGTTGGCAACAGACTTGCTCAAGTGTGTCTATGATTCTAATATAAGCACTAGTTATTCCCTCAGTTAATTCCATGCATGTTATTGAGTTGCTCTCTTGATCAGCCATCATCCACTAGGTTTCCTCTTGTCATGTGGCTACTGCATACAGACACCTTTGTATATTGATTTCTTGTGCACACCGATCATATGCAGGCAATGCTAAACTTCACATAACCCATGATTTTTGCATGTAATGGTGCCCTGTGTCACTATATGCGATGCATGGAACTTTCTTCCTCTCGATCTTTCCAAAAGTGTTCTTCGTGGATATTTCCAGGGAAAGATCACAGATTCCTAGACATGCATCTATAGTGCTTAGCCATGCTCTTCCCATTATTATTGGGAAGTCCCCTTACCGTTGTTTACTTGTATCACTAGGAAATCAGCTGGATATGACCAACTACTCACAGTGGTAAAAATGTCCTCCACCAGTCCCAAGGGGATAGTGATGGACTTGTCAGCCAGCTCTAGTCGAATGTTACTCTTCCTTAGTAGAGGCAGGTTCTAGGCTTTGTACATCTCTTATGATATTAAGTTGACTCAAAAACATAAGTCTATAAGAGCTTTACATGGTTCATTCCTAGTGACTTGGAGATAGATTAGAGGACTTCCAAGATCAAAGAATTTCCTGGGAAGGTGGCCCACTTTAATCCAATCAGTAATGGCATGTGTTAACATAACTGTGTGCATTAAGCTCGATTTTTGGGTTGAAGGGGGTCCCAAAACCTTATTTGCTACGAAGGTGTTTAGATGTTCAATTGCTTGTGATGGTGAGGGCTTAGTTGGATTGTTGGTTCTGAAGAAAGGTCTTTTTAGCATAAGATTGTTAAAACCAATTGCGGTTTGAGGATTTGAAGCCCTTGTGACATTGGGTTGTTGTGGTTGAGTGGGGAATATCCCTTGCATTTTTGGAGCGGGTGGTAGTCGAGCTATCGGTGTAAGAGTTGTAGGTGGATTTGGAGGATGGTATGTGTGTGGTGTGTCTCTCCTAGGAGAAGGAGTCCTATAATACTCTTGAGCTTGGTAGTGACGTTGTGAGGTTGCGTGACCAACAGAGTCACTTGGAGAGATTGGTTGCTACACGTAGTAGCCATATGGATTCGGTTTCCGGTAAGGGTATTGTTGCCTAGGCGGTGGCATCCCCTATGACCGTGGGTATTGCCACTGCTGGTGTTGCTCAATAGGTTGTGGTGGAGTTCCACTTGGATAATACGTTAATGGTTGTGGAGCTACCTTGGGTTACCTTCAGGATACGGTAACCGACAGGGTGCTTGTTGTTTGTTAAGTCTTGGGTTGAGTGCATACACCCCAGACTCTTGTAGATCTGAGATTATTAGGCAACATCCCTTAGGGTGGTCATATTGGCATATCTCACATCCATCGTCATTGTCTGTATCCGAATCCACAACCTCTTCAGTGATAGCCATTTTACCCTTACCTTTGTTATGTGCATGGTCCAAATCCCTCTTCTTATTTTTATCATAATCACTACCTCGCTCATTAGACTCCTCTATGATTTTTAGAACGGTTTCAAATCTACTATCTAAGGAGTCCCACATTTGATCTACCTTAGCCAACACTTCTATTGTTAATTTTTGAAGTGGCAAGGTTTTCCTATTCACCAACTCTTTAAGTGGTGACTCATCTTTCTCCTCATAGAATCTTACTCTCCTTTTTCGAAGGGAAGGATCGCGATTATATTCTTCCGCACTTTCTCTCTTACGTAGCTCTCCTTCTTCCTTAGCTACTTGCTCCAACAATCTATGGATCTGATGGGACCTAAGCTTAGATAATCTCCCTTGCGCATATGTTCCAAGGGTTCTCCTAGTTTCATGCCTAAGTCCATCTACGAGATGGCGTAGTTGATCCTGTTGCGAGTAACCATGGCTTGGGCAACAATGTAATAGTGTATAATAATGGCCCATGGCAGCATCCAAGGATTCATGAGTTCCCTGCTTCCATCCTTGGATTTTTTTTGAAGGTTGGACACTTGGGAGTACATTTGATATTTATCATTAAATAGTTCTAGCATCGTACTCCACCTCCTAATGGTTTCCAGTTCTAAGGATTGGTACCAGCTTTTCGCTTCTTTTACCAGTGTCCTTGGGAACAACTTTAGCTTTTGCCACTTGTTCTCAATGTTCTGCAAGGCACATGTATCTTGAAATGCCTATAAGTGGTTCTGAGGATCAGCATTGTATCCCCCCTCAAATTGTGGGATGTTATTCATATCCAACCTCTTGATCTTGCTATCTTTTTGGTGCCTTGTAGGTATTCTAATGGCCTCCGTTATGTCTAACATGCTTAGGGTTGCAAGTAGGAGTTCTTCATTGTCATTTCTCTCATAGTGTCTGTGATGTCTACGCGATTCCTTACTTTCCCTTCTTTCATGCCTTGATTCTCTAGAGTGTCCTCGTCCTTGCTCTCGACTCTCTCATCGAGGTTTCTCATTTTTCTTACCCTTATCCTCACGGTTAGGTTCCTTATGACTACATCCTGATGTTGAAGGAGAGGGTGAATGTGATGATGAAGGGGAAGAAGAAGGAGAACCATTGCCATGAAGATGTTTCCTACATTCTCTTCAATGGTCCCAGCCCTGATCGTGATGATGATCAGAATGCTTACCCTTGTCATGTGTTTGTGTTTCCTTATTGAACACCTGGTGTTCATGGGGATTAGAACCAAGGTTGTGAATCGTGGAGCATAGGTTCTGATACACCACCTCTTGACCATCATTAGGAGGGGGAACATCATTTTGTGGAGAACCTATGAAAATAGGTTCACCACCCTTAATTTCGTTTAAGACCGATGAAGCATTATGAGGGCCTTTGCCCTTCAATGATGTGTGATAACTCTCCTATCATGAGTCCTGTTGACGTTGTGCTTCTGTGGGATGGTAGTCCCTTGTGTTTTAATTGCATGCAACATACTCAGCATATAATTGTAACATGCCTATTCGTGCAAGGGCACGAAGGAGCATGTTGGGGGCTACTTTGTCTAGAGGCAACACTATGTTACCCTCCAAGTCTCTCCAACGCAGTTGTTCGTCTTGATGGAAGACAAAGGTAAAGTTGGGTATATATTCATTGTGATGAATATATACCACACTGAATTGTTGAGGAACTGGCGGATTTTGGTTATGTGTGTTGTGCCGCCGACTGTTTCTAGTGTTGTCCCTAGGTGGTGAAGTGCTCTTGTTTGAAGAAGAAGACATTTT
Source organism: Gnetum montanum (assembly GCA_015680685.1). Lineage (NCBI taxonomy): Eukaryota > Viridiplantae > Streptophyta > Gnetopsida > Gnetales > Gnetaceae > Gnetum > Gnetum montanum. The sequence continues at coordinate 160,105 of MNCI01011925.1, read as the reverse complement.
AGTCTCGTTCGGTGTGCTATTTACAGTTATCTTATTTTTCCCTTGATTAACCTTAAGGGTTCGTTTAAGCTTCCCAACGATGTGGATGATTTCGTATGTTCTACATAGCACACAAACAACTAAGTCTCTAGCAACGGTGCCAATGATGAGTGGTGAGGTACCCCTACACTCAACCATATAAATATGAGCATTACATGCATGATTTGGTCGAACTCCAAGGACTAAGTGCTTACATGCCTTATGGAACACCTAAGGTTAATCAATCATTGTCTTCCCAGACTTACTTGTATTGTCATGGTTGTATGGTTAAGTAAGTCTGAGGCGTATGATTTTTATGTCTTTTATCTTTTTATCGCCTATGCTAAGAGGAGAAAGGATGAAGAGACTAAGTAACTAACTTTCACTAACTAAGCTCTAATCATCCTAGCATCAGTATCTGTTTCCACTTGCTGTATACACCCTGAACTAGTGCAATGCTACTGGGATTACCAAACGCTATTTGTTACTGGGTTACCAAGCGTAGCGCACGTGCTTGAAGCAGTCGTATTGAATGCACTTAACTAGGAGAGTTGAGGGTTGAGAGAGATTTAATTAACTAATAAAGAATTTAAACATTTAACAGTAATTAAGTCCTATTTAGCTTAGTCTGTGTGCTATAAGGTTTATCAGAAAGTTCGTCTTTATTTCTGTATACAAATGTGTGCTCAGGTACAATTTGTTTGAATAAAAACCTGTTCAGTTTGAGACTCCTACTGTAGAAACATGGAAATTATTCTATCTCTGGAATGGTAAAACTGCTAGAGTTTAGCTAAGGGTCTAAATCTAGATGGAGAAACAAGGGAAAGCCGCCTCTTATTTATAGAATTGACAATGGGCTGCGATATCGTGTACGTGATATCGCAGGGGCCGATGCGATATCGCGGACGCAATATCGTGACTCATTACTTATATTTTCTATTTTTTGTTTTCTCCTTGATTTTAACTTTGGTCAAATATTTTTCTAGTTTCACTTCTTTGTTGGAAAAGTCTCTTATTAACTATCCTTTTTTAAGATTCTTGCTCCATCTTAACATGAGATGGTCCTAGTAATGCTTTAAGTTGAGCAAAGTCTTGCATAGGAATCATCATTTTCTCTTCTTTTTTTTGAGTTGATAATTTCTTCATGATTCAAGTTCAACTATTTTTCTAACTGTATAGCTTCAGTAAAGTGGTCATTCAATGTTATCAAGTTTGGAGTTCTTCTTAACCAAATTTAAATACTCGGATTCACAGCCTTAAGATAAGTGTATTTAAGCACTTCATTTGATGGTCTATATTGTCTTTGAAAGAGCCCACAAATTCTTCAAAACTTAATGTTGAAATATTTGATAGACTCCTTAACTCCTTGCTTAGCTTGTACTAGCCTACAATATAGTTGTTGATCTAACTGATTGTCAAATTGGGCTAAGAAAATACTTTTCATATCATCCCAACTTGTGATACTATCACTTGGCAAGTTTGAATACCAAATATGAGCCATATCCTTTAAATTTTCTACAAACAATCTACAAGCTTGATCTTGATGTTGAACATTTGCATGAGAAAAAGCTAACTTAAACATGTGAATGTATTCTTCAGCCAAGTAAGCTTTTCTACAAATAAAATCCTCAGGAAAATATTTGTAAACTACATTTAGAATATCATTGTGGTTTTGGAATCCTAATGGTGTAACTCTTTGCCAAGGATTTTGTAATTCTGGAATCCTAATGGTGTAACTCTTTGCTAAGTATTTGCCATCCTATTAGAATTCCTTTTGGATTTTAGAAATTTGAATGAAGCCTAAGAAAAAGAAAAATATCCACTTCCTAGAATTTATGAAATGTTGATCAAAATATCAGGTTATCAAGTATATTCTTTCTTAGATGGTTTTTCAGGATATAATCATATCATTGTAAATAAGGGTGATAGATATAAAATAGTGTTTATTACCAAATGGGGAACTTTTCCTTACTAAAAAAATGCCATTTGGATGGTCAAATGCTAGAGCTACTTTTTAAAGAGCAATGGATTTAGCCTTTAAACGTTTAATATGTGAGTTCGTTGTGGTTTATTTGGATGATATTACTATTTTTTCAAAAAGGAAGGAAGATCATATTGATAATCTTCAACAATTTTTTGAGAGATGTCGTGAGTATGGTATTTCATTAAATCCTAAGAAATGTATCTTTGGGGTTAAATCTTGAAGTTTACTATGTCATGTAATTTTTCAAGAAGGAATTGCTATAGATAACTCCTAAACCCAAGCAGTACAAAATATCAAGCATCCTACAAGTAAAAGGTCTCTTAGATCTTTCTTTGGAAAGATAAATTTCGTTAAGCAAGTTATCCCTAAATTCATTAAAATTACTAAACCTTGGATACATATGCTAAAGAAATATGTCCTAGTAGAGAAAACGCTAGAATTAAAGAAAGCTTTATTAGAAATAAAGAAAGCCATTCAAGAAGCTCCTTATTTGGTAAAGCCAAAATTGAAAGAAGACTTTTGGTTATATGCTTTTGTTTTAAATGATTTAGTTGTTGCTGTGTTAAATCAAAAAGATGAGAGTCAAGATGAACTAATCAGATTCTTTGGATATTGATTGAAGGGTTTAGAGTTAAATTATTTAGATTTAGTGAAATAGGCATTCACGGTTATTAAGGCACTTTAGCATTTCAAATATTACTTGGAAATTTCATTAGTTCATATTATGCTAATTGAGCCTACAATCAAATAACTTTTAGCCCAAAATGAAATTGGATTGAAGAGAGGAAAGTGGCTTGTAAAGCTTTAAGGTTTTAGATTTTCATTAGAAATATGGAAAACCATTAAAGGAATGAGATTAGCCAAGTTAATGGCTAGAGAATATGAAGTATGTGTGCTTAAGACTCATGATGGCAATTGGTATGACGAGCTTCTAGAATTCCTTTATACATGAAAGGTTCTAAGTAATTTAACTACAAGTCAGAAGAGAGCTTTCTTCAAAAAGGTAAATAAATTTGTGGTTAAAGGTGGAATCTTATACAGAAAGGATTTCAAAGGGGTTTTATTGGAATGTATTTATAATGATCAAATTGATCCTATCTTAGAACAATTCCATGATCATTCCAATTTTTTTTATGAATCTCCTAAGTCTACAATGCAACATATACTTTGTTATGATTTTTATTGGCCTAATATGTATCAAGATATTAGTTTAAAAATTCAAAGATGTTACAAATGTCAAATTCATGAACTAAAGGTCAAAAAGGCTATAGCTCTTTTAAAACTAGTAATTGCATATAGACCATTTCAACAATGGGGCATAGATTTCGTTAGAACAATTACTTCTTCAAGAGGTGGACATAAGTTTATTCTCACATTTGCCAATTACTTTACCAAATGGTTTGAAGCAAAGGCTCTAAGAAAAATTTTAGCATCATATGTGATCAAGTTATTAGAAAATCATATTCTAAGTTGTTTTGATCTACCTAAAGTATTAGTATCCAATAATGGACCAACTTTTCAATCTGAGGAATTTATAGCATGGGCATCGAAAAAATCCATCTTTCTATTTTCTTCTTTGAATTATTATCCTCAAGGAAATCGCTTAGCTGAATCCACAAATAAAAAGCTTATTTTCTACATTAAAAAGTCTATGGATGGAAATCTAGGAAATTAGATCGATTACTTACAATCTGCATTATGGACTAATCATATCAGATTTAAGAAGCCTATTGAAATGTTAGCTTATAACTTAGTCCATGGTTTTCTTGCAAGAATTGCGAACAAGGTTATAGATTCAGCCTCTGATTTTGTACAAAATTATAATGAGAAAATTGATAAAGATAGAAGTTTCATGACCTTGCTCATCAAAAGAGAAGCTGAAATGGATAGAACTAAAGATAATTTACAAAGAATGGTTCTCAAGTAAAAGTGTGGTTTGATAGGAATGCTTTGAAAAGTATTTTTAGGGTTGATGATTTGACATTATTATGGAATATGAAAAAGTCAAATAATTTTTCAGCAATATGGACTACTGCATTTCAAATCAAGAAACAATTATCCAAACATATATACAAATTAGTGATACTAGATGGAATAGAGTTGCAGTTTCCATAGAATGTTTTACACACAAAACATTATTTTGGACAATTGCCCACAACTTAAATCTATATATATATGTATATAATATAGTAATATATAATATATAGTATACATAGTATTACGTAATAAACGTTTATATATATGTTTAGTAGCAATATATATAATAAATAGTATATATATATATACTTATATGATATATAACCGTAACATATATATCCTATATGTATGCTTAGATAAATCTATATGGTTGATGAGCCGCGATATTGCATCCGCCACGCGATATCACGTACGCGATATCATGTCCTGCCTCATCTTCTATAAATAAGAGGCAGCTTCCCTTGTTCAGGATAGTGAGACTTAGACCCTTAGCCAAACTCTTGTAGTTTTACCATTCTAGAGTTAGAATAATTCTTGTGTACCTGCAGTAGGAGTCATAGAGTGAATGGATCTTTATTTGAGCAATTTGTACCTGAGCACACATTTGTGTACGGCAATAAAGACGAACTTTATGATAAACCTTGCAGCATACAGATTAAGCTAAATCGTAATTAATTATTGTTGAATGTTTAAATGTTTTCCTATTTAATTAATCTCTCTCTCAACCTTTGACTCTCCTAGTTAAGTACACTAGTACGACCACTTCGAGCATGTGTGTAGCACTTGGTAACCCAGTAATGATTAGCGTTTGGTAATCCCAGCAGCATTGCACTGGTTCAGGATGTGTGCGGCAAGTGGGAACGGATACTAGTGTTAGAAACAATTAGAACTTAGTTAGTGAATAGTTAATGTAAGTTAGTCACTTAGTTCTCTTTACCTTCCCTTATTATCATAAGACATTAAAAAGATAAAAGTTATAAAAATCATATACCTCAAGCTTACTTAACCATACAACCATGACAATACAAGTAAGTTTGGGAAGACAACGATTGATTAACCTTGAGTGTTCCATTAAGGCGTGTAAGCAGTTAGTCCTTGGAGTTTGACCGAATTGTGCATGAAACGCTCATATTCGTATGGTTGAGTGTAGGGGTACCTCGCCACTCATCAATAGTATTATTAAAACAAGTTAGAGTACTAGTTTAAATAATATTTAATTTAAGTATTAGCTAAATTATTTAATTTATATTTTCTTAAGTAATCATTACTTGTAAGTGGGAGTGATGGTTAGATAACTGCTTAGTGGTAACTTAATTTCAACAACCAAATAGTGGAATTCAAATTAACCTACCATATAATGATGAAAAGATAATTAATTTTAGCTAAGTGGCAAAGTTGGTTAGTGAAATTAGTGGGAATTTCAAACTTATCTTACACTATATAAGGAGATGAGAATTGTTTAGAAATGCATGATTTCTCAATTCAAGGTTTAGGTGAAAAAGAAAGTGAAGTGTTTAAGTGTGAGGTAGAAAAATGATTCTTCGAGAGAGAGCAACAAGAAGGCCTTTCATCTCATATGTCATGGGATGTTTTCCAAAGCATGTATTGAGAGCCTATTGTAATGCAACCACCCATGGAACATCTAGTGAAAGCCTTTTCCTAATTTAGCTTTCAAATGAGTTTAGATTTCTCATTGGTGGACTCTTCATACATTTCAATGTTTGGGGTAGCTTCCATGAATGTAACACTTAATTTGAATACCAAGAAGAGTCCAATAAAGATGATTCTTGGGGAGAGGCTTACACAAAAGCAACTAGTTGGGAAGAACCTCAAAAATCAATAGTTAAGGAGTTGGATGCAAAGGAAAAAAAGAAGGTTGTTGAAGACAAAGGTGAAGACCAAGTTGAGGCTTCAACTAGGTAAGAAGAGGAAAGAAAAGCATTCATCACAACTGAAATTACTTATGAAAAGGTTCATGATATAAGAATTCATAAAAGAGTTACTTTAACTATTCTTTTCCCACCTACAAATATAGTTGTATGAGATTGAGATTGTGTTTGTATGGTTTCTTAAGTTTTATTAGGAGTGAGTTTTTATTTCATCAAACCTTAAGTTTGATGAAAGTTTTCCTCAAAAAAAATTCTGCTTTTATGTAAAAAGAAAAGTTTTCAATAAACTCTATGTTTCTCGGCTAAAGTGTAAGAAAGGGGGAGTCGGGTGCGGGGCGGCTCCAGGGTGGGGTGGTGTGTGGGGGGTGTTGGAAATGTGGGTAAGAAATGTTGTTACATTTTTACCAATTGATGGAGCAAATAATGTTGAGAATTGAATTTGCCCAAATTAATTCATCATGAGTGACTAAAAGAAAGCTAAATAAGAGTAGTGAATTTCTATTACCATGGTCATAGAAAATCTAATGCCTAGCAATTCCAATATGAGACAAAGGTTAACTAGGTTGCTTTTGCTCTATGGTGTGGAAATAATATATACAAAGATAAAGGTAAAATTATAAACCATTATTCAAAATGATGCCAACATTTCTAATATGGCAATGTCATGAACAATATCTTCTGCCCAAATTGTTAGTCAAGAAAATAATAAAAAAGGTAAATATTTATCAAAACAAGGCTGTCCAGAGAGGAAGATTTGTTAAAAACATTATTTCTATTACTATTGGCTTCAATGAGAGTAATAGGCAGTTGATAATATCATTAGTTGTATCCAATTTCTACATCAAAACTTAGCTGTACTTTTAAAATCACTAAGAATTTTCGAGATGGCTTGGTAACATCTAAGCCTTCAAAAAATGCTACAATTGTAGAGAATACAAAGGGGCAAAATAAAATGCACGTTTTATCACAATTATTTTTTGCAACATCGATTCTAGCTACAAAGAAAATAAATCACAAAAGCTTTATGTTTTTCATTTCCAAAAAGAACAAGAGGATGCAACAACAGCTTTGATTTTATTTAGAATAGAATCTGCAAAGAGGGCAAGAAGGAGATTTATTCAAGAAAATTGAAATAAGCTTTGCAAGAAAAATAAACAGTTAATTAGAATTTACACCTGCAGTACTTCAAATTTGTTGTTTTGCATCAAATTTCTATGAAGACTATCGTATTCCTCCAAAGTTTATCGAATGAAGACTTCAAGACTATGGAAATGCTGCTTGATGGAAGGTTTGTTGAAGAGGTTGAATGCATTCATGACTTCCCAATCCCTTTTTGCTGCATAAAGCCAATGCAAAACACAATCCAATTTAATAATAAGGCAGTCACTGCAAATGAACCAGTTCATAAGGGTTTCTGTCTTTCTTTAAAAAAAACAAACAAAACAAAACAAAAAGGAGATAGACCCACAAAACATGATTGCTAGTTCTATGTCCATAAGGGTTTTCAATTTCAAGCACGTTGTTTTCACATTGGACCCCTACAATATCAACTAATTATTATTTGGTCCCGGTGTGATAAAGTAGAAAGACCCTGAGAAATATTGGAAGGGGCTAAACTTACACACAAATGGGAGGAATCCGGCAACTGCGATGGCCTTTACCCTTTGATCATACTTTATTTAAAACTGTTCATATTGCTAAATTAAGCCAAAGTAATCAAAATGACCACAAAAATTTATAATGATATCAGAGAAGAACCAGAACAAAGATTTACAAAATCTGCAAAAAACAAATTAAGAAAGCAATGGTAGGAATAATTTTTCTCCAGGATTGCTAATCTGATAATGTTCGTTATGGTTCAAAAATGGCTAATGATTTCTGTAATCAAAGGATCTCTGCTCTAGAAAGTTCGCATAGGGTTCCAGCATTCACTGTAATTACTTTTAGCTCTCCAATGATGCTGGTGATGGGAGCACATGGCAGCAAATGATGCTGCAGCAGCGGCGGCAAAGCATCTGAAGGTGCCTACAGTTGCTAAGGAGTTCGGCATCATCGACATCAAAAATAGTAAAGACTCCGGCATCATTGACATCAAAAATAGTGAAGACACCGGTGGCAAAGAACCTTGAAATGATAGGTAAGTGTTAGTAGAAAAAGGGCAACTGTGGCAAACGGCAGTATTGTTTTAGTTAACGCGAGAGTAAGTGGCACTACATGTGGCAAGATGGTCAGGGGACCTATACATTCCTCAAATGCTCAGACATCATATGCAAACGTGTTGATGAACACAATAGTAAGGTTACGCAACGTTAATAGTGATATTTCTTTAAAAAATTACAAAATGCAAAGCTTGTAAACATGTGAAAAGGGGTAAGGTTTATAGTTTGAAAATGAAGGATTTATGAGCATTAGATAAATATAATTTTATTTTTGGGATAAACATAACTTTCATAAGAAGCTATAACTATTCTTGCTTGATATTTGTGATTTCTCATGAGATACTTGCCAACCATGGTTTAAAATTTTGGTAGAAGTCACAACTTCCTAGGATGGTTGTAAATTAATCCCTTAGAAGTTACTATAAAAGGGGCTTTAAGGGTAGATTTAGCAAGAGTTTTTTTTTTTTTTTTGAAGATATTAAAAAAAGACATTTGAAGATTACTTGTAAGATAGCTTGCTAAAGACATCAATTAGGCCACTTTATTTTAATCTTATAAGTTCATTCTTTCTCATTTTGTTTTAGTCACTTAGCTAGTGGTTTAGATAGTATCATGCTTGACAATTAATTTTAGAATTTTTTTTAGATTGCTTTTATAACTCTATTTTTGCACAATATTAGACTTCTATTAAGATTTGCCATAGAAGAGCTTATGTTGTTGAAAAGTCTTAAGAATAATTTAATAGTAATGTCTTAATGAAATGGCCTAGTTTGAGCATAGAAAATCTAGAAGAATCTTTGGTATTTTGATGAGACTAAAATAGTTTTTTTTATTTTTAAAGTGTATTGCCTTGGTATTTTTATCAAGAGATTGTCAAATTTTTTGAAAGCTATGTTGAGTGTAATCTTTGACATCTATTAATTAGATACTCATACTTTGTTGTTTATGTAGCGATTAAAACAAAGTAGCTGAATTGATGACTTCACAAGAAATCTTCAATATTCTTCCAAAATCCTCCTCAAAATCCTACCCATTCAACCCTTTTTATAGTAGCTTTGGGTAGTTACATACATCGTAAAGGATTATGGTGAGTAACAAATATCCGGGGGAATTTAATTATAACTACTTTAGGAAGTTATGAGAAATTTGAGAAATACATGCCATGGCAAGTGTCTTGTTGAATTATATATATATATATATTTAAAAATAATAGCTATAACTTTGTTTGCCCATACGTTTACCAGTTCCCACGTTTAGTTGAAGTAACATAACAACAACCACGTTACCCACATCAAAAATTCAAAGTTTAGTTTTAAAAAAATGGTGTATGAGTTTAAGATAAATATTGCGGCCACGTGTATCAATGAGTAAGATCACTGTTTCTGCACCGACAACAACAACCACAGCAGTAGCCTGGAACCATCACGATTTGGTTCCACCAGAATCGGTTTGTCTTTAATCCAGCTCCAATCTCTGCTGTTGCACAGTCGGTCTTTGTTTATGTTTTGTTTTTATTTTTTCCTTTTTAATTTCTGTCCACTGGAGAAGTACTGGATTTGGAGTGTCTGCACGCAAACGCAAGAGATCCTTGACGAAATCCAAAGCCAAGCTAAGGTTGCAGAGAACTACAGCTGCTGCTGCTGTAGTATGGTTCAGCTTTTGGCGTTTTGAGAAGGGTGGCCATCACTAGGGATTTGTTGCATAAATGCTTTCTGGCGCATGCACGTCAACTTATTGATCATTCACATCTTAGAGACGACGCCGTAGGGAAAAACGGACAACACAGCCAACACCTAAGTAGAATCACTGCAACTGTAAAACCACTGTAACACACAAAATAAATTTCCTCAATAAGAGCTTCTGCAAGTTCCTAGCCAATATATATGAACCATGTCACATTTTGCCAGTGTTTAATTCGAATGTCTGCTTCCATTCAGAATTGCTTCCCTGCCCAGATGCAACCACACTCTTTCGCTTCTGCATCACGTAGGAGTATATCTTTGTTCTTGAGGCGCTGAACGCATTTAGGATTGCTGAATGAGCAAATTTGGTGGAGATATGGGCAGGCTTGGCGCGATTTTGGGTTGGTTTCATCTGCTACTCTGAATTTTGGGTGTACCATACATGGAATAGTGCCAACCCCAGCACCCATCCTATGTTCTTAAAACGCACATTTTCCTATGAAGTTGGCCCATTTTATCACCAATATTTTTCCTTGTCTTTATGGTTGATTTTAGCAACTACATGAGCAGTCTGTAATTTGCCTTCATGATGATTTTCTTCCTGAAACATTATGAGAAATCTTTTGTAATGTTTCTGCATTTACTGATTTGGCTTTTAAAAATTTATATTTCTGGTTATTGAACAGAATTTCCTTCTAACGTTGCTTTGTCACCGACCAGTATTTCATCTAAATCATTCTTTAATTCTTTAAGTATTGCTCGTAAACAATCCCCTAAACCATGCAATCAAAAGACCCTTTTTCATAAATTTGGGTTTGAGAGGCAACTTTTTCGTCTCCCATTTCATGGCTTGCAGCATTCTCAATCTCTCCCACCAATGCAAATGCAAGTCCTTGTTGGGTGACCTTTTGTTATGGCTTCCAAACCATTAGGAACAATGGCAAAAACTCTGGACAACCTTCCAAGATGTTCAGATTTACAATTTCCAAGCAAAGGAAAGATATTAGAATCTTTATTTTCTATAATTTGATCCATATATTTGGTTACAAGTTTTTAAATTTTAGAATAAAATTATGGACTGAATTTTCCTTAGCAATGACCATCACTATTCCATGAAATGGCATAAATGTGCCAACAGTTTCCTCATGTCAATTTACCTTGCTTAGATATTTGAGATTTCACACAAATCTGCTTTCTTTTCTTTCTCTTTCTAAGTCTGTTGAATCTCTCTTCATTTTTAGTTTTCTTGTAGAACTTTCTTTCTGGTAAAAATTTAGTGATTGGCAGAATTATGCTCAAATATTTTTGCAAAATTTTATTTGTTTCAAGTAACTCACTATAGGGGCTGCATAGACTAAATGATTGAACAAAATAAAAACTTTCAACAACTCATAGTGTTTGACAAAGTTAGCTGAATCTCTTTTATGATAGTCGATTACACAACTCAACCATTTCAACATTTACAACAACAAACACATAATTACATCTAATAATTTTCATAACTACTAATTTTATTTGAAGGTATCTAGGCCTTGGTGTTGTCAAAGACCAGCAAGCACCTAAACCCTATTTGAAGAACACCTTTGATCCTGTTACCCCGGTCACGAGACCATGAGGCGGCTCTAGTCATTGGTGGTTTGGTCCCAAACAATCACCAACAGATAGGTCGTTATGTTTTACTTGTTTTAGGCCTTAGCAAGGCTATGTGTTAAAAGAAAATTTTTTTGTAAGTTTTAAGTTTTTAGAGTTTTTTATAGATTTTATCAGCTTCTAAAATTTTTATGGCATTCTTAGTTTTTTGTTTGAAATAAACAAGGCTTAAAAATGTAAATGATGAATAAAAGTAAACTATACGTTACGTGCTAAATAAGGCTAAAAAGAGGTTAAATTAATCAAAGAAAATACAAGAAGAGGTTGCATGGTTGTGGACATAACATAAGCAAATGTAGAGCATACATTTAATTGTGCAAGTTTTTGCTAATCTTCGAAAGATTAGAAAAGGTATAGGATCTATGTTGCATGATCCTATATACTCTATTCCCTTCACTAACCACATTGAAGGGGAGCTCTTTCCATGGTGCATCCATTTTTCCATTGTTGTGCATTTGGGCCTCTTCCACTCTATCAAGCCTTTGGACTTTATCATTGATAGTAGGAGCTTATTCATGAAACTCCATCCCATACCCTTGTTTGATGTCAACATTGTTGACTGTCAGGGGATTACACTATCACCATGGATAATTATTTTACCTTCCTCATAAGGTAGGTAAATATCTTGGCGGGTGGGTAAGGAAACATCTCATAACTGAGCTAGCCAAGGTCTCCCCATGATGAGCTTGAATCTTCGTATCTCTTCCACCATCAAAAAATTGGTTATTATGGGAAATTGTTCCCCTGCTACAGAGTCCAAAGAAATTGAGCCTTTGACTACCACCTAAGATCTATTAAAGGATTTAAGGGCTGAAGTTAAGGTATGTTGCATGTGTTCAGTTAGACCTAAACATTCAACAATGGTGTAAGGTATAATATTGGTGGCTACTCCATCATCCACATGCACCCTATGTACCTTGTGTTACCCCACTCTTATTGTTATGAAGAGAGAGACCTTTGTTGTCTCACCACTTTGGGGATTGGTCTTAACCTCGCTATCTTAGAACACTAGTGTTATTGACTTTATTTCTTCCCTTGGTGAAGGTGGTACCATCACCGCGTGAATAGACTCCTCACTAGCGAGGATGTCCTTGCTAATAGGAATGGAAGTCAAAATTTTTGCCTGTGCTTTATAGTGAGTAGTGGAGGTTGTTACCATGTCATATAGGCTAAGGGATGTATTTTTTGTTTCAAAGACTGCTTAACTTGTTTGATTACATTGAGGAAGTCCTTGTCGTTAGTCTTTGGTTTTTTGTTCTTGTTAGCTTTAACTTCCTCCATGCACCCCAAGATATGAAATTCATATTTCAATGGTTGTGCCTTGGCCTATTTCCCCTTCCCTTGTGGCTTAGGATCCTCCCTTGGTTGGATGGTTAAAGTAATTTGTGCATTAGAGTTCATGGAAATGGATGAGATAGGAGTAGGCTTCAGCGGGTCCACCTCCTTTCATTCCTTGGTCTACTTGTTGTCTTTGGTTTTGAACTTTGTTGTAGAATTCTTGCATTATTTACTTTATGATTTTTTGTTGTTGTGTTGCAAAGAAGTCATGGCATTTGGAACCATGGGAGGACATTGTTTAGTTGTTGTTGTTGGTTCGATTGTAGCAGGAGGGGGCACCTTGATCACAAAAGGTTCCCTGGGAGAAATAGACAATGGTATCCTTACAACAAAAGGGGGCCTTGAATTAGAAGAAGAAGTTGAAGGGCCCCTGTCATTGCAAGGAGCTGCCCAAATCATAAATAGCTCCCATCCAGGTCTTGGGTTGTTGGTCATGTTGAATGTTATTATGGTGTAAGGGTTATTATTGGCATTCAACGGGTCCTTGTAGACCTGCATGGGCTGGTTCTACAGTCTGACTAGGTTAGAGGCATCAAGGATCAACTCCCCATTATCTATCATCTTCTATAGGTCATCCTTGAGGGTTAAGCAGAAGTTGGTATCATGACCTAGCAGTTGATGATAGTGGCAGTAATGGTCAAGTTTAAAGTACTTAGGTACCGATGGATCATCCTTGGTTGCTAAAGTAGGATTTTTTGTGCTTTCTCATAGTCAAGCATGCCTCTAACAAGTATTCTTTGTCATATGTTTATATTATATTCTTCCGCTCTTTAGCAATTGGCCCAAGAGTTCAGATGGTTTCAATGGTAAGCTAGTGTACTTAGACCGATCTTTTCTTTCAAGATTAGGCCTCGTGTTACTTGATGTGGAGGCCTTGAATGTTGGAAATTGGTTATTGGTTGTGGTAGGGTCCTTGGGTTAATTCATTTTAGGCTCCTAGGTTGTCTTGTTATCTTTGGCCATGGTGGCCATAGCTACATGGTTTGTCCTCCCCTTCTCCTTATCCTTCAAAGTCTGTTGGTTCTTGTATGGTACATAGGTAGGATCATGATTAACTGTGGTAGCATTCTCTATGTTCTTATTCTAGGAAAAGACTTGGTTGAGTGACCATGGATCCATGTAGTAGAGTTTGAACTTAATGAAGTCATTAACTGCCCCCTTGAATATGGCCAAAAAATGTGTTTCAACTAGTGGCTCAGGAAAATCATTGAGAAAAGCATTCCACCATTATATAAATTTTTGTATAGGCTCAAGGGATCCCTACTTAACCTTCATTAGTTGGTCAAGAGTCATTTAAAAGGTCCAATCCAAGCCTTGGGGCATCCTTGTGGGTTGTGGCATTTGGACAAAGTATTGTGGTGTAAGTTGAGAGGCCTATGGCCTCATGATGGGTTGCAACATGAAAAGGAAAGGCTAGATCATCATGGTCATAGGTAGATTGAATAAAGAAAATGAGGTTTGCATTGGTATTTATGTCAAAAAGGGAATAAACAGTGTGTGTGATCCTTGGGTCACTTGGGTTTCCATTGTGGGGCCCATTGGCATAGAGAATGGATGCACAATGATTATGGTAATAGGTGATGGTTGTGTAGATTGAGGTTGCATATCAAAAAGCATGGAGGAGAAGAGGGATGGTGTTTGAGGCAATGATTGTGCCTAGTGTGCCACTATAATGAGTGTGACACAAACATGGTTAGGTAGACAAGAGAAGTAGGTTGAGGGACTTCCCCCATGGAGGAGGTATGAGGGACTGAAGTGGGTGTGGTAGCTTAGGGAGTCGAATGTTGAAAAAGTATTCCTAAGAAGTTATCAGGTTCAGGCTCTACCTTGAACTCATCTTTCTTGATGAGTGGTGAGGTACTCCTACACTCAACCATACGAAATGAGCATAGCACGTGCGATCTAGTCGAACTCCGTAGACTAAATGCCTAAATGCCCCATGGAATACTTGGGGTTAATCATTCATTGTCTTCCCAGGCTTACTTGTTGTTGTCACAGTGTATGATTAAGTAACTTTGAGGTATATGATTTTTTTGGGTCTTTTCTGGTTTTATGTCTTCTACGCTAAGAGCAAAGGGTTGAGAAAATTAACTAATTCTAACTAATTTCCTAAGTCTAAATTAACTAGCGTTAGCATTCATTCCCACTTACCATACACACCTTGAACTATGCAACTGTGGCTACCAAATGTTAATCGTTACTGGGATCACCACACATAACGCATGTGCTCGAAGTGGTCATACTGAGGTACCTAACTAGCCTAAGTGTGATGAGCAGCCAATTCCTTGACTAGCCGTACACATCCGTAGATGTTCGTAATCAAGTCGTACTCATCCCACATTCTAGGAGATAAGGGTGAGAGAATCTAATCGCGATGAGTAGCCGATTCCTTGGTTAGCCGTACACATTCGTCAATGCTCATAACCAAGTCGTAATCATGCTGCGTTACTAGGAAAATAATAAATAACATTGAATAAACCTATTCCATGCACTGCAAGGTTTATCCACAAAGCTCGTCTTTATTACCATACACAACTTGCGTTCAGGTACAAAGCTGCTTGAATAAAGATCCATTCACTTGGGGACTCCTACTGCGGGCACATGGAAAAATTCTATCTCTGGAGTGATTAAACAACCAGAGCTTCGCTACTTCTAGCCTAGGATGAGAAATGAAGGGAGTGCCGCCTCTTATTTATAGATTTGGCGACAGACCGTGATATCGCATACGTGACATCGTAGGGGACGATGCGATATCGTGTACGCGATATCATAGCCCATGCGATATCGCGTCTCATCATACCCCCATGACTGAATGAAAACTCATCCTCGAGTTCCTTATAATAATATCAGGTAGGTATGGAATTATTGAGGGAAATGGAACTAATGGGATGACATGTGAATGGATCATTATTACAAGACTTGACAAAACTAGTGTTCATGACAACAAGGGTGAACACCTTATTACAATAACATCAGGCCTTTGTTGACAGCTAAGAAAGAAAGAGAGAAAGAAGTGTTGCTGCTGCCAACGCCAAGATTGTGCCTTCATTGTCCATCCATAAGCATGCCATCGATCTTGCTCCTTGTATAGCTGCTTCAATGCTGCTCCATTCCAAGTGTTTGCTCTAGATCTAGTCTGTTGTTGTATGTCCGCCATCTGCACACACAATGCAATCATATATTAGCAAGGATAATTGAATCATCATGTATTTGATACCTTGCTTCAGTATAAACTCATTGGCTAGGTTATCAATGATGACTACCGAAGGTGTAGGGGTTAGGAAGAAAATTAAAAATTTCGGGGCTAGGAGAAAATCGAAAAAATCAGGCCTCGTACCCCCATGACTAATCACGAACATCTGGTAGCAGTAGAATGGAGAAAGGAAAGGAGTAAGAAAGATAGATAAAAAGGGACAACTATGGCATCGATGAAATGGATGTCAAGATGGAAATGAACAAAATAAAATTAATTGCAAAATGTTAAGGGAAAGAATTTAACTAAAGCTCCAAATAGGAAGGTCAGTGGGTCCTCCCCAAAGCAGGCTTATGCCCTTAATGCCCTGACAAACCCACATTCAAAGAGTCCATAGGCTCTGGGAATGTCATTTGGAATAAGAGTTAAAGTCTTAACCACAAGCCTTTACTAGAAAGAAAAGAATGCGTCAACCAAAATATATACACTAATGATACAACCAACAATGAGGTGAACAATGGAGAGAAGGATGGAGAGAAGAGGATGGAATGGAATCCCAAGAACAAGGTGGTGTACATCCCCTTGTGTAGGTTATGGTTAAAGTGACTTGGAAAATCTCATTCCAACTTTGGCCTTAAACAAACCACTTCCAGTGACTTTGCATCAATGCATTCGGCTAAACCATCCAATTGGGTAACAAGAATGCATCTCCAAAGAGCCACCACCATTCCGATGAAACAAATGAGAGAATGAGAAGTGAGAAGGGCCTTAGTTAGAGGGAATACTTTTGGTTCCATAACCAGTGCTTGTAGCCCAAGTTTTATTTCGTCTAAGGGGTGTGCTTTGAATTCTCACTTTGTTGTTTTTTTTAATGTTTTGTATTTTTATGCGTGAGAACCACACCATGCAAAGACTTCTTATTTTTATTGTCTCAGCTTCTGATAATTGGGTAACATTGGAATGACAAGAAAACTCAAGAAGAAACATTCAAGCACCCAAGAGAATGATCAACACAAAAGCATCGAGTTCCCTTGAAGTCACACCCTTTTCAACCCTAGAGTCCTTCCTTAGTTTGAGAAATACCCAGTCACTGATTCGTTAAAGTTCTTATTAGAAGGGGACTGTACATTTCCAAGCTGAGAGAGACCATAGAAACTGGTGGATAGATGCATGAAGTGGTCTCATTGCTTGCCATATCAAAAGAAACATATCTTAGTATCAACATTATGACTTAAAGGTAAAAACCAAACATTAGCAATCAATATGAAAACAATTCATACCATCATGGAGAATGCTTATTATGGGACAAACTTACAGGATGGATCATACACAGACACACACAAAAAATGAAAAAAGTATAACGATGTTGTAAAACAAAAATGAGAAAAATTAAAGAAATTTGTAAAACAAAAATTAGAAAAGTTAAATAAATTTGTAAAACAAAAATGTGTAAAACAAAAACGTGTAAAACAAAGATGTTGTAAAACAAAAATTGAAAAAGAACTGAGGGCCCCATATGGTTAGCATAGGTGGCCATCTCCCCCATGACTAAGTTGTAAGGGAGAGATCTGAAATAATGAGCGCCTATTTGAGTTTCTAAGAAGTGCCCAACTTCTCCTAATTGATGATCTTAGATTGAGGGGTGGAAGTTGGCGATGCTCATATTTCAATGTGTCTATGCCTTCTTTATGGGCATGGGTTTCCTCAGTTCGTTCCATGCATTTGTTTTAGCTCTATCTGGTAGCTGTCAACCACGGGGTGTCTACTACTTCTTGTGTGGTTGCTACATACAGGCATCTTTGGTTCAAAGTTTCTTGAGCACACCTATTACATGGAGGCATTTCCTCCATGTCATCATCCGATGAATCACTATATGTGATGCATGGAACTTTCCTCTTCTCGATCTTTCCACATATATTTATCTTAGAGATTTCCAAGGAAAGATCGCAGATCCTAAGGCATGCGTCTACTGTGCTTAGCCATGCCCTTCCCATTATAATCAAGAAGTCCCCTTTGTTATTGTTAACTTCAATCACCAGGAATCAGCTGGGTAAGACCAACCACACACAATGGTAATGACATCCTCCACCAATCCCAAAGGAATGGTGATGGACTAGTCTGCCAGCTCTAGTTGAATGTTGCTCTTTTTAAGTTGGGGCAGGTTCTAGGCATGGTACATCTCACGTGAAATTAAGTCGACTCTAGAACTTGAGTCAAGAAGAGCCCTATGTGGTTCATTTCCAGCGATTTGTAAATAGATTAAGGGACTCCCAGGGTCAGTTAGTTTCCTGGGAAGGTGGCCCACCTTGATCTAGTTAGTTACGGTATGCATTAACATAACCGTATGCGTTACGCTCTAATTTTGGACGGAAGGGTGCTTCGAAGTGTTAGATGGTGAAGGACTGTACATGGCCTCAACCGCTTGTTGTTGAGAGAGTTTATCTAGGCTTTTGGTTTTTGAAACACCACAAAATTCTGAGCTTAGTACTTTTCTAACAAGAATCAAGCTAAGTCATGATGTTTCCTAGCATGGCTAAAGCTTGAGGACCCCACAGATAGCTTCAAGCGGAGTTGAACTCAACAAGGAACAGTTCCCTAGGACCCACAGATGACCACGACAACATCTGCTATCAGAAATGGCAACTTTAGAGCTCAACATACTTAGTTTTTACTAAGTATGCATTTCCAGCGTATACGCCCAGTGTATATGCCCAAGTTTGTGCCCACAGCGTATACGCCCAGCGTACACGCTCAAGTTCACATTCATAGCGTATACGCCCAAGTTCACATTCTTAGTATATACGCCCAGCGTATAGGCTTAAGTCCACATCCACAGTGTATACGCCCAAGCTCACCTCCACAGCATATACGCCCGGTGTACACGCCTCACAAGTATGCTTGGCCTATACGACTGATGTATACGCTCGGCATGTAATCCCCGAAAACGGCATGGAAACATCATTTTAGTGCAAGATTAGATACAAGGCATCAATTCATGCGAATAGAGCAATCATCAAATGTTGACATCAGGCATCCTCAAGTCTATACGCTGAGCATGTACAACGTATACGCCTAGCAGACAGCGTATACGCTGGTGCCCAAGATCGCATCCATAGCAGATACAGCGTATACACCCAGCGTATACGCCCAACAAATGCAGCACATTGTACACTTGTAACATTTCATTCTTTTGCACCCGGTCAACGCGCCACGTGTCACCCAACCCGAGTCTAACGTCTAAACCTGTATAAAAACCCCAATTTTTCATTAGATCGGGGTTGGCAATTTGGAGAAAACCAAAGAGAATAGCAGAGATGCTAAGAACCAGAGCAGAAAACCTTGTACGCTAGGCCTCAATCCTATACGCTGAGCATACAGCCTTTACTCTGTGCCTGCAGTTTGAACCAACACATTGTCATCCCTGCATCCATCAGGGCTATTTGTCTACCTTGTGTGAAAGCCACAACTGCATTAGATCGGTGCATTGTAACTCTCACTTTGCAATAATATTGCTGTATTTTCTTCCTAAAATCTGTTACAGTTTTTCATTAATTGTTGTATGTTTACAGTTGACACCCTCGTACGTTTACGCTCTGTTTACACCAGTTGTGCTGTTTACGTTTCTTTTTACATCTTTTACGCCATTCACATATAACCCAGCGTATAGCACCTTGGTGTACGTTTGGGAAAATCCTTGCCTGATCCGCGTGCGGACCACTCAAGGTACTATGCCTTCGTTAATTTTAGCTTGCCCTCAAGCGGAGGTAGGGTCTTCTGTGTGTGTCCGGAGATCTCCAAGTTTCTGTTTCCTTCCTGTCGAAGACCGACGATTTCAGACGGTACAAAAATTGGCGCTAGAAGGAGGGCCTAAACTGCCTAAAACTTACTGTGCTTCAGAGCTCCCAACACCTACGCTATTGAGTTTATGCTGACCCTATCCAAAGAACTCCCAACATCTACGCTGTTGAGTTTACCCCAACTTTGTCTACAAACTTCCCAACGTCTACGCTGTTGAGCGTCTACGCTGCTGAGTTTATGCTAGCTGTCTGAAAACTTCCTAGCATCTACGCTATTGAGCATCTATGCTACTGAGTTTACACCGACTATCTAAAAACTTCCTAGCGTCTACACTGTTGAGCATCTATGCTGCTGAGTTTACACCTGCTCTGTCTGAAAACTTCCTAACATCTATGTTGTTGAGCATTTACGCTACTGAGTTTACGCTTGCTCTGTCTGAAAACTTCCTAGGGTCTACGCTATTGAGCATCTATGCTGCTAAGTTTATGCCTATCTGCAAAATTCCCAACATCTACGCCGTTCTGTTTACGCTACACGCTCTACGCTGTAGAATTTGTCTACGCTGCTGACTCTGTCTACGCTCTACACTGACTCTGTCTATGCTCTACGTTGTAGACCTTGTCTACGCTACTGATGTACTAGTATACCAATTTCATACCCTTTCACTGTATCGCATTCTCAACTGTTCATCATGAACACCGTAAACTCCAACGTTGTAACCAAGCCAGTCACAGACATCGTAGGCACCATGGCTATTCAATAACCTATGGTACAACCCACTGTGGGGCCTCGCCGGTCTCTTAGACTGCAAGGGAGGAACCCATCGTTTAACATCATACCCCAGGACCAATACAATTTCATATGCGTGAAAATACATGTAGGCCTAACCGTGGACCAAACTGAGATGGAGGCTAAAAGACAATACGAATTGTTTTACAAAGGAGGACATGAGTTCATCCTTTCACCATACGACATCATTCTTCTCCCAGAGCATTACTCTAAGCTTATCTCTCAGCTCCTACTACTAAAGAATCAGCCTCTAGACCAGCCCGTGGCAAATCCTCAATTGGAAGAGGAGGATGACTTCGCAGCTCAATCCGAGCATGAAGATTCATACCACACCCTCAGCCCACAAACTTATACAAACTCATCGTTTCACCCATTCACGGGTGAAACTACATCCCTCCAACCGTTCAAAATTACGTAAGTGCATGTGCCTCAACAAGAGGCACTCACTCTGATCCCCATTCCTCTAACGACCGATGTTCAAGTCAACATGCTTTCCCTCACAATTCCCCCTGCAGCCACGGTACCCTCATTCTTACAAATGCAACCTCCTCAAAATAACGTAGGAGCAACCCTTCCACCCCGAGTGATCGGAATGCCGCACGTAATACCGGCTTCTACATATGCTCATTACATACCACAGATCCCAATCCAAGGAACATCCTTCACAACGGTAACCCAACAAGTTCAGGGGATTCCTACACAAAACATGACTGGCAATGGACAGTGATTGGTGCCCAATCACATCAACCCCCTCATTATAACATACCACCTCACACAATCTGACAAGATAATATTCCCCAAGAACAACCACAACAACAACAACCCCTTGCCCACAATATGCTGCCCCAGATATCACCCGCTATAAATATTCTGTAAGTGCAGCCTCCAACTACACAGCTTTCAGCCTTCTAACCCACTATTCAACAATCTAATCTGTATACTGCACAATATCCCCAACCTTCTCTCTCACCTAGCACTCAAGACTGGACTGATGTTAAAAAACTAATGTAGGAACTAACTGATGAGGTCAAACACCTCAAGACATCCGCCAATGGAGAGTTGAAGGTAGTGGACTTTTATCACGATGACCGCATCAGCTCTTCCATTCCGTCCCTAACCTTACCCAAGGGTGTATCTTTGTCGACGCTAACTAAATATAATGGGGAGACAGACCCCAACACTCACCTCATAACATTCAGACTAGAATGTGCATTGCTTTAGGCGTGGCCACACTCCATTCTGTGAGTGTTCCACATGTCCCTTGCAAGGAGAGCACTCGATTGGTATCGGGCCTTGTCATGGAACTCGATATCTTCTCTGGAAGATTTGTTGCATCAATTCGTCACCAGGTTCAAGTATAACTTGAAACCCGAAGCAACACTAGACAGCCTCATACAAGTCAAACAAGCACCCCTTGAACTTGTCCAGAAATTCATCCAGCAGTGGAGTGCTGCTCTCAACGAACTCCACGAGCCAATCCCAGAGACGTATCTCTTAATGCATGTAATCTGAGTCGAGCGTTCGTACAAATCAAGAGCATAGAGGAGGCAGCACAAAACAGTCATGATCCTACATATTTAGCCTTTAAGAATCAACATAGTAAGAAAGATAAAGAAAAAGTTAAAACAACTATAGTAGTGTTAGCAGAAGCACAACAAGCCAACGTGGGACAACAAAGCAAACCACTTGTTGCCCCTACTAATTACACGAAACCCACTCCCGCGACCACATCAGAATCATCCTCATCACAGAACCCAACACTGAATCATACGAGAAACTTCAAGAGGAAGGACCCCTCTCAATACACACCACTACCCATGAAACCATCGTAGTTGTTTGACCAATTCTTGAAGGTTGGATTAATGAAGCATAAACAGCTGTCCCCTACAACAATCCAAAGGCATGATCGCTTCTGTCAACTGGTTCAAAACCCAAGCCTAGCAACGCTAGATGAGCCCCTAGTACCAAAAGGCTTTAGAATGAACCGTTTCTGCGATTATCATCAATGTAATGGACATGGCACGGATTACTGTTTCACCCCAAAATAAGACATCCAACGAATGATCGACGGGGGTCAGATCACTTTTGACGAAGCCAACCCGGTCCAACCACAAAGCCAGGCCATGGGTGTGTATAAGGATCCTCTAAATACCAAAGAGGCACCCTACGTGATCAACACAATCTACCTTGATAACGAACTTGAAACACCTAGCATTAACACCGTCTATTCTGACTGTGAGCAGCAAATGCCTAATAAACCATTCATAGTGTGTATTCCTCCCACTATACAAACATCCATGCCTCAACCTTCATGCCCGCCACAACAACCTTATGTTGTCCGAATTCCCCCTGCCGTAGCAACTCCTAACACCCCGACATGCGAAAAACCATACGTGGTGCGCATACCTCCCGTCGCTACTACCAACAACTCACCAACACCTCCCATTCGGTTTGCCCCTTACGTAGTCCAAGTACCATCCGCGATAGCAACAACGGAGGTACAACCTCCAGCTAGGCCAACTCCATACATCATTAGGACACCCGAATGTCCTAGTGATCACCAATCCTCCACTTCACAAACACAAAATAAACCAAGCCCCTATGTTACCAAGGTGCCCAGCTAGCCTGGCACTCAACTGCATGCAACCATCCAACCGCAACCCCACCCGACTCCATACGTAGTACAAGTCCTAAAGCAACTTGAGGTCCCAAAACCAACCGCACCCCCATGTCACACATGAGAATGCCTAGCGGATAAGCTTATACATGAACACTTGAAGAAGGAGCGTCAATGGCTAGCCTTAGGACCTCCTAAATCTATCCCGCTAAACACAGTACCCATGACACAACCTAACGATAAACTAAACAGAGGCCATGAGGGTGAATCATCCAGAAAACATGATATGCCTGAATCAACGATTCCGAGTAAAACTGACAAACCAACTATGCATGAAATAAAATTGTTAGGCCCAATGGACCAAATCATTACTGACAAACATGCACCCAATAGTAGAGATTTAGCGACGGCTTTAACATAGGTTACATAGGTGCTTAAAAAAAAGAACACTTCATTGAGCTTATACGACCTAGTGTTAACATCTCAAACCCATCGCGAAGCTTTAGTGCGCATGTTAACATCTATCCCAGTGAGCGAGGACTTGCCTCCAAATGAACCTTCAATTCATGCAGTAATGTACTTGCCTCAAGGGTCAACTTCCAAGCCACTAATTTTACACAATGACAACATCAAGTTGGATGAGAAAACGGGAGAGGTAACAACAACCCCTATGTTCATAACAATACTAATAAATCAATTCGAGATACATAGGTTCCATGTAGATGATGGAGCTGCCACAAATGTAGTGCCATATCCCATCATTGAACAACTGGGGCTTACAGAGCTAATCAAACCAACCGCCACCACATGTTTGAATTCATTCAGCAGATCGTGCGTGATAGTCAAAGGCACTGTGACTTTAGACTTCATAGCAGGGGATCAGTTCCCCACATCCACCGACTTTGTGATAATCAATGAAATGCCAGGGTTCAACCTAATATTGGGAAGGCCCTAGCTAGCTCAACTGAAAGCAATCTCTTCCCCTATACACCAAGAGATCCACCTACCTTACGAAGGTGGTGAAATCATTATACACGGGGAGGTTGCTACACCCATCATCTTGTCATACATAGATACAGACCAAGGCTCGGAGGTTAAGCTCGAAGAGCCTAAACAACATGATATAAATGAACAACAACCAGTAGGCGATAATCTCGTAGACACAAAGGGAAATCTACCCAAAATAGAAACACCCGGGCCTGAAATCATACATACACAGCCTCACTCAAAAACCACAACTAACACAGAAACCACAGTACACACCGAAGCGCAAGAAAACACTAATGCTGGAATAATTCCATCAGATGTCCCTTGGGCTGAATTACCATTCAACATGATCAGCGAAGGGGACGCTGAATATAAAATCATACCCACTAACACTACTCCTAATATGAAAATGAGAAAAATCAAAAAATTACTAAACCAATAAACCACAAATTGTCCGAAATGATGTTAAACTAGCCATTGTCCAAAATGACGTTAAACTAGCCATGGTCCAGAATGACGTCAAACTATCCTCCCTGTCCAAAATGACATTAAACATTCATGTCCACAACGACATAAAACTAGCCACGATTAGAAATGATCGGTCTCCTAAGAAATCAACCCATGTCACTTGAAATTTCTCTTATTTATGCATGGCCCGAGATGGCCTTAAACTAGTGCATGTGGCCTGAAATGGCCTTAAACTAGATGATCCACTTATACTTTGTTTTCCTCCCAAGTTCCAGTTCACTGTTCGAATTTACGCTTGCATTGTCATGTTGTCATTTTTCTCAATTATCTTTCACTTACAATTACACTCCTACTTATAATTACATTCGTGCGCTACACTTAAACTACAAAAACAAACCAAAACATTTTATATTGTTGTGTCGTGTTTACATTCAAACCAAAAATCCATAACAAAAATATATATATATAAGTAAAACATATATGTACATGTAATGATGATGTACAATTACAAGAGTTAACTGATTTTATTCATCTGTTCAATATAACTCAAATCATTCAATTTACAATTCACGTAAGAATGTGAGCCAGAATAATTTCAAAGCAAAGATTAAACATCAGGGGTAGGAGGATCATCCCCTTTAGACCCGCTGGCATCATGAGCCCCCACTCCACTGGGGCCAGCTTCCTGAACATCATCATCGCCTTGATCCTATAAAATGCAAAAGAAACAATCAACATAAGGATAAAAGAGAAAATCTTCAAACATTATTCAGCGAATGAATTTTATGATAACAAAACGCTTACCGTATGGAATCCCCCTAAACCAAATTCCAGTCGGCGGAGGATTTCCTCTTCTGACACATTGGTCCAATTAGTTCCATTAAGGCTTAGATCGACATTTGCCAAGGCCTTCCCCTTGTCAACAGCTGACTAGGTAGGATGCTTTAAAGGAAATTCACCCACAGAAACCTCCCCAGAAGCGGTCGTGATTACCCTAGTAGGCGATTCCATCTCAACAGTTGTGTTCTGAGCAAAGGTATCAAATGCAGAGCGTAGACCCAGGCCCTCTACAAACATTTCTAGCTGGCGCTTCTCAATGGATACTTCTTTCAATGATTTCTTATAATGGTGCTTGTGGTTCTTCTTATCCTGATCCCACTTACGTACCTTGGAAGCGAAAGCCTTCCAATCTTGGCACCTAAGGTTCAATAGATCTACCTGGGCCTTGCACTCTGCTAGTTTCCGGGTCAGTGACGCGTGGCGATTGAGTAGGTTCCAGTATCTAGTATAAGTGACCTCGGAAGTCCGCCAAGAATGATCACCACTTAGTTTAGCAGAGGAAAACTCATACCGAGCCTTGAGATCATAACGCTCAACTAACAACTCAGAAACTTCTTTCTCCTTTGCTTGAACTTACAACCACAACTGTTCGATGGAACGCCTACAAGTCTAAAGCAATTTGGCGTTGTGTACAAGACCTTCTGCCATCTCGTCGTAAACTGGCCTTGGTATCTGCTCGACTTCTGGGGGTAGTGTGGGCAAAATCTCAATGCTAACAGTTTCAGAAGGATCCCACCTTAGTTTGGCACCTACACACATGAAAAGAACAAATGCTAAAACAACAAAACGAGGTGTGAAACTCTAAAGCTGCAAAAGACTTGAAACATTTGTACCTATCTCAGGGTCGACTTCCTGAATATGTTCAACAAACTCCTCAACGATACCAGCCACAAAATCCATTTTACTTGGCATCTCAGTCCAAGTAAATGGTCCACAAGTACAAGATAGACTAACCTCTGTGGTCCTTTCAGGGGGAGCCGTTTTCATGGGCACGTCCAGCCGCATCATTCTGGTTTCACTACCTTCGTCTGGAAGAGATGAAAATAGAAAAGTAAAACACCATGGAAACAACGACTCATAGGGAAACACAATAAAATAAAGGGAAATATACCGTGTTCTCTGTCCCCTTGTAGATTTTTGGGTTCACCTAAGTCCAGTCTTCCCTTAAGGAAGCTACTGAACATTTCATCAACACCACTCTGGTCATCCACCAGTTCTGTCTCTGTGGTGTCTTCCCGTAGCTCCTCCATCTCTCCCGCCTGATCCTTACTGACCTCTTCCTCCTCAGTCATTAACTCCATCATAGCTTCCTCCTCTTCAATGATAGTCTCTAATTCCTACCTCCTCACTTCTTGAGTCAAGTTTGAAGGCATCAGTGGCATGCAAGCGGTCAAAATAAAAATTATGCATAAGATGAAAAGGAAAATGTAATAAATGCACCAAGTTTACTTACCTTAGACAGGAATCTTGAACCGTATGCATTTCACCCATGGCTCTTCTACATCTGAGATCACCTCCTTCGAGTGTTCACGCTTTGAGAGCTTTGACTTGGCTTTCCCAATTGTCTCTTTAATGACACGTTTAGCTCTCTTAGCAGTATAAGGCACGTCGTCTGGTTCTAACCCCACACTATCATGTGTGTGGATCAAGGTACTAGATGATCCTCCCATCCTGATAGACACTGACTCATCAATCCCCTCAGGAGCATCTTGGGACTCAGCTGTCTCAAACAAATGGTTGATCCACGGACGAGACAACTGAGTACGATCCCGTAGGACATATTTATTGTCCGTGCGAACCACTAGAAACTTGGCCAGACGATGAAGATAGCCGGAAAAGAATGCAAATGTAAAGTGGGACTATGCCTCAACATTTGAGCGCAATCGCACTATCTCCTTATGAAGGCCCGACAACAAAAATTGAGCCCAGTTATAACGCATTCCAGTTTCTAAGATGGTTCGCATAATATGCACAGCTTCAACACCAAGGCTCCTCACTTGGGATAGGGATTTAGGGAACACCCGTGCACTAAACAGGGGATATAATTCATTAAATTCCTCAACTTTTGACTTCCCCTGCATAGGGAATCCCTTGGCGTCCTTAACAACACCCAACCAGTCCTCCAGCTCACACACCATATGAAGCTCTTTCTGAGCCCTGTCCAAAACTACATCTATGCCATCCGTCGGTACACCAAATAGGTCCGAAAAGAATTTAGCTGACAGATGGAATACTATGTTAACACCCTTAATACGGGTGCTGTAGTAAGAGACGGATTTGTCGTATGAATCAACAATTTTGATCATTTCGGCTATCGACACATCAGGGCTCAGGGTTGTAAAGAGCTCCATAAGGCTAGCATCATCTAAACAAAGAACAATGGACAGCAGAGCATGGGTGCATAACCATTTTTGTGCCTTACCAATCTCCCCGAACTTCATCGAGAGGGTACTCTCAGTTTGTCCTATTACGACAGGGTCTCCGCTGAGAGGGACATCAACTGCAGATACAATTTGAAACCGTCACATCAGTATAACCCCTAGCAGTTGAACAAACAAACTAAGGCATTTAGAAAATGTTGTCACTTACCTTCAGTTGTGGACTTAGAGGTGCTACCCAAGTCAGAGTCACGAGGGAAAATTAGTCCATTATTTGACCAATCTTCATGCAACCACCCACGAGCTATGCATTGTGCGAATGCTCCAGAAAATCGTTTATGAAAATGTACAATATCACCCTTGGTTTGAGCCAATACAACTTCGCGAAGGGTGGGACCAGCCATAAAGGTCTCTAGAGTAGTATGAGCCAGGGCAATCCCATCATCATTAATGCATGTCCCCTCTTGGTTAACTTGGGGCCTGCAAAAGAACGATCGTCAAAACAGGGGCAAACACTAAATAACAAAAATGATCAAAACACATAAACGACAAGCTAAAAAATCTTATTGCTCTACCTGGTATACTGTGCCAGGAGGGTTCTGAAACAGTGTGTGTGCATGTGCAGGCAGAAATAGGGTGTTGTTGAGATGATCACACCCTCGGGGCAATAGGGCCCACAGGCACGCTTACGGGCGAGTAGACCTAGGCCCGCTAGAGGGACCGTCCTCAATCACAAGCGGCCCCTCATCGATATCCTCCATAAAAACCGTGACGTCCTTCAAAGCTCCTGGCAACATAGCCTCAAGCACGCTCTATGCCACTTGTTTGCTCAAATGTGACCAGACCACCACCTTAAATCTATTCAGGATGAAGGCAAGGAATTCACATGCCCCTTCCCTAAACCATACCCCATTATTGTCAATGGTCAGATCGAGGGTAGGTTCATCGGTCTCAAGGGGCCCGAACCATGCCAGTACCCCAACTAGCTCAACTACCAGGAGAAAAGGTTCAGTGTCCCTGAAAGTAACCAAAATGCCATGATAAATCAGCTATACATGAAAAGGAGAGGAAACAACAAAATTCCATGTTGAAGGCCAACACTTAGAAAAGTTACAAACTATTTTCGATCAGTGTATACGCTGTTCAACAAACTGTTCATGCTCAGCGTATACGTTGTAAAAATCGTCAGCGTATATGCTATGAAAACCATCTATGCTATATGCTCTAAAAACTGCCAGCGTATACGTTGTGAAAACAGGTCTACGCTATACATCGCCTGAAAAAGAACAAACTGTTTATGCTCAGCGTATACGCTGTGAAAATCATGAGTGTATACATTGTAAAAATCATCAGTGTATACGCCGTAAAAACCGTCAGCGTGTACGCTGTGCAAACACTTTACGCTGAACATTGTGCAAACAGTTTACGTTGAACACTATGCAAACAGTTCACGCTGAACACTGTGTAAATAGTCAGCGTATACGCTATGAAAACAGTCAGCGTATACACTGTGAAAATCATCTATGCTACATACTGATAAAATCGTCTATGCTGTATATTGTTAAAGTCCTCTACGCTACACACTGTTCAAACTGTTTACGCTGTACGCTAAGAAAACCTTCTACGCTCAGCGTACAAACCTTATACTCTATAGAGACCCTCTACGCTGCAGACCTACGCTCAGCGTACAAGGCCTCTACACTAACTGTCTATGTTGGGCGTATACGCCAAAACCCTCTACGCTACAGAAACTATCTACGCTACTAAAACTCTCTATGCTACGAAAACCATCTACGCTAAATAATATGTATAGATGAAAATAACTAACAGAGGTAGGATCAGAGCCTACCTGTGTGACGATCCAGGCCATGATGGAACCCTTGGCCTAGGCAGACACTGCAACATGGCCTCGCTTTCCTCTGTGAATGTTAGGTCAGGCACCTTCCTCCCCTGGCCCTCTACCTCCTTACCCTTGCCCATTCTGATGTCCTTTACACTGCAACTGATGGAGTCTACGCTGAGGTTTGAGTCTGCACGTCGAGTTGAATCCTCTACGTTGAGTCTGAGCCTCTACGCTCACGCTTACGCTCAGGGTTTACACTTACGCTCAGTGTTTACGCTTACGCTAAAAGTTTACGCTCACGCCCAGGATCGCTTCAAGTTCGGTGCTTCAAATGACGCCCCAACGCTATATATAGTGCTAAGTCGACCGCTGCTGTTGCCGCCTTGCATTTTTTTCCTTCTTTTTATTTTATTTTCTTTTCTTTCATTATTAATTTTAATTAAAATTGGGAAAAATACAAAATAAAAAAATATATAAAACAAAGTGAATACTACCACATCCTAATTCCCTCGCAAGCCAACTTCAGATGCCCACACTGAACATTTTGGCTCAAACTCTCCTATGCAAATTATACGATGAACCCATGGCTCGGTAAGGCCTTAAACTACCATGTGTCCCGGTGCGATGATAAACCACCATTGTGCATGTATACACAATTTACGTTGCCAAGGAACATGAAACAACACCTATTTGCTTATTTTGCCCTCTGTTTATTGGCAGGAGCAAGCCTGATGGATTGTCAGCGTCTATCCACACCCTTGATCATCGATGGATCATATGGAAAAATCATAAGAGAAATCGACATAAACTCTATCAGCTTAGGTACATCAACGGATGATACAATGATAGCCTCAACACAACAAACGCTAGATAGCTACAAAGGTATGATAAAATCTCTTGACATAGAAGCCAAAAGCATCACCGAAGGCCCGTTGACTGAAACCCCCATCGCCATGCCCGTTGGAGAAATTAAAATATTAAAATTAAGTGCACTATTACAACCTCAACTAGCCAATGACATAGAAGATGTGCTTCGAAAAAACATGAAAGCATTCGCTTGGTCTTACACCAACATGCCTGGGTTAGATCCTCGAATCATCCAACATAACATTATCCTTAATCCAAAATTGAGGCTAGTAAAACAAAAGGCACGAAAGGTTAAACCTGAGGTGGCATTGGTAGTTCGCAATGAGATCACCAAGCTTTATCAGGCAGGTTTCATTCGGGCTATCGATTACACCGATTGGGTATCCAACATGGTCATTGTCCTGAAAAAGAATGAAAGCATTCACTTGTGCATTGACTTCCAAGATCTAAATGTTGCTACCATAAAAGATGATTTTCCCCTACCCAGCATCAATCAACTTGTTGACTCGACCACTGGGCACGCCCTATTATCTTTTATGGATGGCTTCTCGGGGTATAACCAAATACGCATTAACCTAGAGCATCAGCTCCGGACTACCTTTATGACACCATGGGGAACCTTTTGTTACACAATGATGCCCTTCGATCTTAAGAATGTTGGGGACACATATCAAAGGGCCATGACATTCATTTTTAGCGATTACATGTTGCACTCGCTCAATGACTATGTCGATGATATTGTGGTTAAATCGAAGACATCACAACAACACGTACAAGACCTTGACTTGGTGCTAAAAC